>JAUOBU010380996.1:0-11394 GCA_032360585.1 Nereis procera | reverse complement strand
TTTAACCACAAAGGCCAACCTGTAGTAATCCCAGAGGAAGAGCTGGTTCCAGCAGGCAGAAGAGACCCTAGATCACCCAGACTAGCCAATGAACACAGAATATGCCAGACCAGACATAACATCATGACATGCCCAACACTCAGCACCAATATCAGCGGCAACTATCACAACCCATCTAGGAGTACACAGGTTGATCGAATCTTAATGAGTCCCACCCCAGCAAAAGCCAACAAACTTGTCTCAAAGCTATCAGCAGAAGCTCAAACTATAATATTACTAAAAATCTACAAACCGCCAACCAATACACTATCCACACCCATACAGTAGTACCTCTCACACCAGAAGATATATAGCAGCTTCTACATACTTATACACATCTCGATCTCATCGACATATAATGTATCCACTGTCATCATACTCATGGACACAGGTCAGATGAACCCATATATATGCCCATATTGATATCCGCAAGACAAAGATTTCCCCCAGACTCATTCCAACAACAGGCAGCAAGCACCTACCCAAAAAGAACCCCAACCAATAACATGCCTATCTGCCCCACCCACAAGGCATCAACACCCCCAGACACATTCAAGATGTAGTGTACTTGGGCAGGTAGGAAGTGAAACTTATCACTCCCTACCAGCCACAAGGAGTCATTTGTATATAGTACATGGACACAAGCTCACCCGATGAAGGATTGCTAAAAATCCAAAAACTTTTGTGGATAAATCTTCCTTGTATATAAATGCTGATCTATGATTGACTTGTGGCAGGCTGTACATCGAATAAATATTACATGTTGGGAGTTATCGAGCTGTTTTGTTTGACTCCATCTCTATGCACTACCACTACATAGTTTACAGTCGACAAGGAGTATCCTCCAATAGAATCCATCTCCATTTCCCCAGCTCTCCATCTCCCGCTTCACTAAGCAGCGGGTGTTGCTACGGATTCCCCAATCACTCACTGACTATCATCATCATTATTATTATTTTCATCACTATTATTAATATCTTTATCTATCGTATACATTTTTTGAGGTTATAGGGTGCTTGTAACAGAAGCGTGACAAGTGGTAGGAGAGTGATATATGACAATGGGAGCGCAACCTCTATTGGCGAATCCACTGTTGACGTCAAAGATACATGAGCACATGCTCACCGACTACCATGCCGATTACTTATTCAGGGCATCACAATGGCAGCTGCAATACATTTATGCGACAAGTGCAAGTCCAGTACAGTATTTATTGTACTTGATGTGAGCTTGCAAAGGCGGGGAGGCGATTTGTTCTACTTTCTCTACATGTATTTAATTTGGATACATTTGTTCATCTCATGACGGTGACCCACATCTACAAATACCTATCTGCCTGCCAGCACTGCTGCCACTATAGAATGCATTGGGCCAGAATGCTGTCAATCTTAGTTCTAAGCTACAGGACACCGTTCGGTCTCAATATCAAACTCAAATTCAAATTCAAAACGCCAATATGGCAATAATGGCAGTTCTATGTAGTTACGACGTCTTTGCATGATTACTTCAGCAGTCTAAGATACTAATTGGAACTCTTGGCAGTAGTGAACTGTAGCTGGTCGAGAGCATTCGATTCGTGTAAGTATTCAATTCACGAAGAAATAACTGATTTATTTATGATGGGTCATTAGAGATTGGCAAAGAGAAAGGATCGTGCTGTTACCCGATGAGCAGTATTGCCAGATCATGCTGACAAAGTCACTGGGTCAAACCTTTCAGCTAATTGACTTTTTGCATGCAGATGGTCTGCATGATGAATCTGGCTCACTAACATCGATTTGACTGCGATCCGCCGTAAGTTTGACTCCACCATGCATTTAAATGGCGAATGTCTAACGTACGACTGATCCGAGTCGATTCTGCTTTGATCAGCAAAGCCCTTAGCTGCTAACATCCCATACATTATCTCAAGAGCATCTTCTCACCTAATTAGCCAGATCCCGTAAACATCAACTAATCACCTGCATTGGGGAGATTAGGGCGCTCCTCTGTCTCCGGTGTTTGTTGGAATATCCATCTTGGCCGGCTTGGTGTGACATAATTGATAAATTGATAATTGGTATAGATGATCAATTTGTCTAGAGAAGTTAAGATGTTCATCCAGATAGATGCCCAAATATTTATAATATTCCACTCGATCTAGCGTCTTCCCTCCCAGTTCAATCCATACATTGCTATATTTGTTTGAGTTTCTTGTATCTGAGAAAATCATATATTTGGTCTTTTCTATATTTATAGTTAGTTCATTGTTATCAAACGAGGCACATGCATTGTATAGTCCATATTGCAACTTGAACTTCAGGTCATCAGCACTGTTTGAGTGTACGAAGAGCGCAGTGTCATCTTCGTACATTTGGACTCAACAGTTTTTTACTGCCGCTGGAAGGTCATTCAAATAGATATTAAAAAGGAGGGGACCCAAACTAGATCCCTGAGGAATTCCACATACAATATCAGCTTCGGTTGAACATTCACCATCAACCTTAGTCACTTGCTTTTGCCCTCCTAAATAAGACTTGAACCATGTCACTGTTGCATCATCACAGCCATATTTTTGCAACAATATATCGTGGTCCACGGTGTTAAAGGCCTCCTTTAGATCCAGGAAGGCCACCCCAGAAGGCCACCACTACATATGTCGATATATAAACATTGCGCTTCAGTAATATGTCTTCAGGAAATTGTCATGTCAATTAATAGAAAACTTGATATTTTTGTCAATCATGATGTTCAAGCTGATGTTGATCATCATAATTGCTCACAGGTAGGGGTATGTGTGATTGCTATAAACAGCATTCCAAAATCACAGGTTACTATTCACAAAACCTAAGGTGCAGGTGTAACATGCAGCACTTTGGAGGAGACCATTACCATTTGTTCAGTCCTTCAAGTCAAAATAACTATCTGGATGAGCAAAGACCCATTCACTATATAGAGAACACTGCTTGATGACTTGTCATACTCAAAGTCAACGTTTCTTGCCAAAAATGAGTCAGGCACAATTTGTCAAACTGTCTGACTTATCACAGAGAGAGAACATAATCGTCATTCCCGGCAAGTTACACGTTTACCCCAATTCAGGACAGGCACGAAAGTCACACTCTCACAGGAAACTCCCATAATAGAGTCGAGTAGCCATATTGGAAATATATATCTTTCTTCGCTGCCTCACTTGACGATATCACAGAACTACTCAGCAGCTTCCGAAAGAAATCATGCACATTTGGTCCATTCCCCGCCAAGCTTCTCAAGAGCCTATACGAGCACTTCACCCCATCTTTAACATCTATCAGCGAGCGAGCTCTTGAATCAAGGTTCATGGCTGAGCCTTACAGGTTGACCATGCTAGCCCCTATCCTGTAAAAGTCACAGCTCGACCTTAATACCCTTAACGACTACGGCCCCATTTCCAACTTACTCCACATTTCCAAACAAAGAGAATGGGTTGTCACCTCTCAACTGGTTTCCCAATTTGCCAGAAACTCTGTTAACCATTCCAGTCTGTCATTCGGAGGTACCACTCCAGAGAAACAGTCCTCAATTATGTCATGGATGACTACCTCTCCTACCCAGATGAGTGTAAAATGGTTTATCAAATTCTACTTGACCTCACAGCAACCTCTAACACTGTCGACCACACCATCTTCCATAGCCGACTCATGAACAGGATTGGTCTAGATGGCTCTGCAATTCATTGGCTCCTTTTTCATATTTTATCCAGATCACAATACGTGTCCCTGTCAGGCTCTGACTTGTAAACTCAATATCCATACCTAAGGGTCCCCCAGGGCTCAGTCCTAGGGCACATCCTTTTCACCATTCACATTCTGCCCCTGGACAGAAACCACGTCCACAAACCTACCCTATCCTTTGAAAACCACGACACTGTCTCAAAAAACTGTCATCAGCTTGCTTGAAGAGTTCATCTGTGAGATTGGATCTTGAATGCTTGCAAACAAGCTGAAGCTAAGTGACAATAAAACTGAATTCATCCAGTTCCTGACCTACGACAGGCACTCCCTACTGTCACCATTGGCAAAAATATGATCTACCCTGGTCTTGCTGCCAAAAAACTTGGTATTCTGCCGAACGGCAACTTGTCATTTGCTCCTCACACCAACTCCGACTGCAAGGCAGCCTTCTTTCACCTCCATAAGATCAGTCTGATCAAGAATCACCCATCTCAGGATGCCTCGAGGTCATCATTCTCTTCACATCTACTCTGAACTTGATTACTGCATCAGCAGTCTCCAGAATGCCCATATTGACATACTACAGCATGTGATGAGCAGTGCCGCCAGGATTACTACTCGGTGCCACAGAAGTGAACATATCATCCCCTTTTCTCACAAGCTGCACTGGCCAGCCATTTAATAATGCATCACTTTCAGGGTGCTCACAATTACCTAAAAGGCACTGAATGGACTGGCCCCTGAGTACCTGAAGCACCTATTCCAGCACTACACTGCCACCTGCTCCCTCTAGCCTCTAGCCAACATCCCAAAGATTAGAACCACCATGTATGATGCGCTTGCTTTTGCTCATATGTCATCACCATGCTATCCAACTGCCTTCCCTAACCCCAAACATCACCTACAATCGATACCTTCAAACACAGGCTGGAACAATAACTTTTCACCAATACTTTCGTGACCGACTAATTCATCTACACTGTGCCTGTTTTCTTTATGATGCCATGCATGCATTCTCTTCGCTAGGTACAAACTCTAGTAATCGCCTTTGAGCTTCTGCGAAAAGGTCACTATATAAATGACTATCATTATTATATCCACTAAGTGAGACGGTCTTCAATGACCTGGAGGAAATGTATAATCAGTTACCTGCCACTTTAATGATATTTGGTGATGTCAATTTTCTAATGTATACTGCGGGAGGAGGCAGAGCAGATCACAAATCTTGCCAAATCAAAACTGTTCGTGTCACATAGCAAACTCTCTTTATACCACAGATGTGTCAATTTCAGTGGTATATAAGCCATTGAATATTGCAGTGAATATTCAATGGATTATGACACGCAATATCCAATGGATTCTGTCATGGAACCACAGCTGTCATAACATGCTGATTCAAATTTTGATGTGATCTGTGGTATGAAAGCAAGACCACATGGCTGATGGACAAAAACACTATATCCCACTGGGTGAATATGGCGCTCATGGGATATTGCGTTTTTATCCATCAGCCATGTGGTCTTGCTATAATATGGGCATGTTGAATGCACACGTTGGTTGATGCAGCCATGTCTTTTGAGATCCATATTGAACACTGTGTGATCACTCATATCCAGACCTTAGACAAGTGACTAACGCAGATAGTTGCCTTAGTCAGCTGGACTACCCTGTGTTAGTCACTCAGATTCTCTCCCCTTGGGACTCATCCCTCTAGTGAGAGCAGCTAGCATTTTGCTACTTCACCCAAATCTATATGTTTTGTCAGATACCTTCAAAACTTGATATCAGAGAATGAAAATCTAGCCATCAAAATATGAAGAAGAAATTGTGTCTTCCGTCATGCATGTTAGTGCATAAGTTAGTTCTGATGACTTGGGAAATAATAGTCAAAATATTATTGTGCATATGACCCCAGAAAAGAGTGCCACATGGAAGTAGACTTGGTCACCCATACCCAGGCAGTCATTCTCTTATTTGTGGTCATATATATATCATGAGCCAATGAGTTGTTTTACTGCCCCTCAGCAGGAGATTTACCCAAGTTAATTGGGTACAAAATGTGGAGCTTGGTGAAGCTCATGACACATGATTTGGATTTTGAGTGAATCTCAGTGAATTAACTTGATAAGTGAATCGACTAACCTAGGTTAGTCACATGACTAACTTAAGTTAGTCAAATGACTATCACAGGTCAATTGAGTGACTAACTTAGGCTAGTCAACTGACCAACCTGGGTCAGTCAAGTGACTCATCAAGGTTTATCAAGTGACTAACTTAGGTTAGTCGACTGACAAACAGGTGGGTCAATCTAGACATAGGACCTGGACTAACTTGAGTGGTGGAAAGCCGAGCACAGTAAACAAGTGAGGTGTGCACATCCACATTGCTGATGTCGCATGAAGAAGCAAAGTGCTGCACTCTGTGAAGCCATTATACGATCGGCGTGTCACCAGAGACGACAGGAAGTGGATAGTAGCCGAGCACAGTAAACAAATAAGATGTGCATGTCTGCATTGCTGGTGTCGCATGGAGAAGCACAGAACTTTGTTAACGAATGTCAATGCTTGATTAATCCTTACTTAGAAAAAAGAAACACAGCCCACTTACTTCCTTGATCATGCCGCTATAAGCCCAGTGGTACTAAACTGGGCACTGGGCACCAGGCTCTGTGACTCTGGGCAATGAGCTATGGGTACCAGGCACTGGGTGCCAGGCAAGATGCTTGGAGCACTGGGCACTGAGCACTGGGCATCAGCTTCAGCCTTGAAAGCTGACTAGTGCTCAGTGACAGGACCTAGTAGTCTACTGGAGGCCCCTTGAGAGATGGATTGAACCAGGCCCAGGACTTCTTGAAGAGTGCAAAGCCCCAGATCTAAGTACTTCCCCCCAACTGGGTACCAGGCAATAGGCACCAGGCACTGGGCAGGGGTGTCCCTCCTGGGCACCGGGCACCAGGCAGGAACACCGGGCACCAGACAGGAGTCAATGGGTGCTGGGCATCAAGCACCAGGCAGCAGGCATCTGAGGAACTAGATCCAGGAAGACCAGTGGCCTTAGTGGGGTGCACAGCCGAAGAAGCAGAGGCGGCCGTATTACGCATGCTCTCCTGTCTATGCTTCGCAAGCACAGTGCTCACCTCAGTCACCTTTGATCTCACCTTAGGCCCCTTCTGAAAGGGAAGAGGTTTAATCTAGTCCGAGGACATCAGCACAGCTCCGTTGGCCTGGGCAGAAGTCCTCCGGGTAGAAATTGCACTAGAGGGTACTCCAGACTTAACTTGGCCCTGTGGCAGATCATTACTTGGAGGTGCTGAGTACACTACCTTGGAACTTTTCTCACTAAACGAAGGTCTGAGGGAAGGGCCTGACACTATACTTGCTTCCGACAGTGCTTTCCCTACATACTCAACTTTAGTAACATTGTTCTACTATCTGGAATAGAGCCGGTCTCTGAGAAATCACTGGTGATAATTGCCGTGGAAGCCATATGCAACCAAACCATCATGCCTCACCATAAAATGATAAATCCTACAAAAGACATTATGATGACCACAGAAAAAATGATAGTTACAGAGACTAAAATTCCAGACCAAATTATAGATATAACACTCATGGAAACAATTATCAAGACAATTGGCAGTCCTAAATGGTATATATGCTAGGGGCATAAGTACGTAATGTATGACGGTGAAATACATGAGTCATAGATCCAATGAAACCATTTATACAAGCCTGAGATGAATATGACTTTCCCTTGGACATATGTATGTAATCTTGACTTTGTTTTTGTCAGAGTTATATGTGTGCTACGGAATTTTTCATTGGGTAAGATGCCACCCAACCGTTCCAGAGAAATATATATGTATAGGTCGAACAGTGATACAGACTTGATGTCCATGCCTGTGCTCTCAATGTACCATGTAAACCTCACAATGTCTATGCAATCTCTGATATAGTATGGTAATGTGTATCGAGAAGAGTGACCTTCTATCCTAATGTATCAACTTGTTGTACTGGATCAGCTGAGTGTTCGGGGGACTACAAGTACGGTTATCGCTTTTATGCACAAAGTACTGAGAATACCTCTCAGTATCTATCCACCTCCGATTCAACATGGTAATATGTACTTGAATGGGTGAGTCATCTCCTATTGTATCAGTTAGAGTATATTGAATCAATTGGGTGCTTTCGAGGTGACAGGTACAACTACTGGGAAATCTGTGTGTGATCTTGCTCTACATGGCTTCTCTATAATTGTATTTGATACTGTTGCACAGTCCTGGATATGATTTGCTCTGTATTTGGTAAGAGATCTTCCATATTCTCAATTTTCTATGGACACTTCTCAATGTCCATGCCACCTCAGAACCTGATGATGAAGTGTACTTGGATGGGTGACCTTTCAACCTATTGTATCTACTTGGATGTACTGGGTCAGATGAGTGCTTACGGGACTACAAGTATAGGTGAGGCATCTCCTATCGTATCAGTTAGAGTGTATACAGTCAGCTGATTGCTTTTGAGATGACAGGTAAAACTATAGAGGATTTTGTGTGTGATCTTTGTATGTGATCCTGATGTACATGGCTTCACAGTAACTGTATTAGATACTGTTACACAGGACTGGATATGATCTGTCCTGTATTAGAGATGGGATGTTGAATAAGATGTTTAAGAGATGTACCCACGAGGCGGCAGCTGAACACAGATTGCCAGTTGCATGATCTATTGGTACCTCTCAATGTCTATGCCACTGACCTGGTATGGTGATGGGTACTTGAGAGGTGGATTTTCTAACATAATGTATCAACCTGGATATATTGGATCAGCAGAGTGTTTCTTGCACTAAAAGTACAGTTACTGCTCATATCCGCAATTTCCTAAGAATACCTCTCAATGTATGTCATACCTCGAATTTTCAACACGTCTTGTGCTCCTCTGAGAGTCATGTAGATAAGACTAGTCTGCATATATTATACATTGTATGTTATGACCTGTACATATACAATTGTGTTTGATTGGTGTGGACTTTCACATGCGTTTTTCAATATATACTTACAATTGACGCTGAATGTAATATAAGTTGACACTTCTGGTCTGCTCTACAGTTACAAGCATAACCATTGCTTTGGAAGGCATACCCCAGTAGGCTGGTATAGGAGATATTCATCCCTACTGATATGTAACAACATCATAAACCATGGTATTGAACCAGCTACTTAAGGAACCCACTGAGCTAGCCGAACAAGGGCAACAGAATCTTGACTTGCAATGTTTGTAGCTTGATGTTTAAATTAGATGACGTAGCTCTATTGCTAAGGCAGAGCAGGGCAAAAGTACTAATTATTATTGAGTTACGGTTGAAGGACATTATTTCAGACAATATGGTTCACATCCCAGGTTTTGAATTGTACCGACATGACAGAATTGATACCTTTGGACGATCATTTTTAGGGGGGGGGGGATATATATATATTTATATATATATAGAGAGAGATTGATGCCTACATGCCTAATTTGATACTGTCAACATTCTGGTGACTTAGTTATTCAACAATAGTAAACAATGCAAAATGACGACCTAATTTCACTTGGCAACAAAGATAACTGGGTATGATACCTAGAGCATACAATCAAAAATATTTTTGGGGGAATTTATTGAATTTAGATAAATGTTCATGTTGTGATTTGTGGAATATGATCATAGTCTCTTAGATGAGATCAACTTGTACCATTTGTCCCAGAGAATGTGGGATATGAGCTGGTTGTCTGAGAAATGATTTCACGGAAATCAAAAATGCGAAAAAATATTTTTGATTCACTACTAATATAGTTTATGAAATGAAATACATTCTGGAGTCAAATTTAATGGATATGGATATAGAGCACTGATTTTAGGTGTCAAGTTTGGTGAATATGACTCAGGTTGGCCTAAATGATGATCTGTGATTCCCCAAGGCTTATAGTACAAAACTATTTATAGATTTGATCTCAATGCCGAGTATGTATTTCTATGACCTTATGTCCAAGCTGAAATTTGCTTTGAAATTAAAATTGAAAATGAAGATTCTACCATGATTGGTTACAAAATGATCACCAAAAACTACAGTTTTGGTCTTGCGTGACCAGATCAGAGAAAGATTTTTCGACTTTGTGAAATTGATGCTGATGCTGAGTATGTAATTGTATGACCCTTAGTATGAGCTTCAATTTGCTTCAAAGATGAAGGTTCCCTCATGATTAGTTACACAATTATCACCGAAATAATACAATTTTTGTCTTTTGTTCGACCAGGTCAGAAAGTCCACATTTACCATTTTCGTACAAAAACCCAATTTCATGTGCTTATAAAAGGGAGAAATTGACTCAGAACAAGTATTTTACTCAAACATGTATGGACATAACCATTATAATGATAGATTCTGTGCTCCGCAGTATCATCTTTGTAAGTATGCTGTATGTAGGCCACTTTGCTTCAAAATCACCATGAAATATGAGATGTTTCCATGTTCACCGAGAATGTCAAGATCTCTGACACAAAAACTGCAATAACTTTGAAACTGCTAGACCGATTCGCATGGTTTTTTATTTGTTTTCTTAGTTAGACCAAACTCTTTGCAAGGGACTCAACATGTAGAGATTCCAGTGAGATGAAATTTCAGCCTGGTCTGGCTGTCAATATAATTCCATGCAAATATCACATGATCGTGAAAAAAAGTCCTCTTTCAATTGATATGGTGCCACTGAGACGACTTCAGGTGAAATCAGATCGAATATTGCAACAGGGGGAAATATTTCATGGATATCTGTCAATAATACAGAAGTTCACTAAATTTGATGAATAACTGAGATATACCCAATAATTTGCTATATAGAAATACCCATGAACCAGCATGGCCGTCAACCAATATATACTTTTAGCAGTTGGAATATCTCAAATCCCTGGTTGAAAATGTCCACTAAAACAGCCTAAACAGGATGTGTCACCAAATATAAAGGTCACCTCATTGTCAATGGTGAGTCGATTCATCTGAAGATGTCATTTTCTGTGAATGCTGAGTACTCTGTATTATAAGAATCTAAGGGATTCATCATATCACCAGTACTCCTACCATTAGACTTGCCTACAGTCAGGTATCTCAACTCAAATATGTTGATCCCGGCTTGAGATCTTTCGATTATTAAGTATCTGACTTTTTTCATCGAGTAGATGTACATTCCAGCATAAGCCATGAGCTCCTCGTGCTTTCCTGTCATTTCCATTTGAAGAGTGGTCCGTAGCTACTGCTTCGCTACAAATGGCGTCTCTGTGATTCTTAAGAGGATAGGCTACCTCAATGCTGCTTTTTGTCAATAATTGAAGGCTAAAACAGACTACAAGAGATAGCTATCTTATCTTGTCGGATGTACTTGCCTTGAAGAACCAAACATGTGACCGATACATCATGGTCATCAGATCTTGAACCAATCAGACTTAGGCAAGGATCGCGGCATTGTAGGGACTATACATGAATCTGTATCTGAGACACTTATTACAAATAGGTCGGCATCCTTAGAATAGCTGTTAGATGTTATGCTGATTCAGCTGATCAGCAGCTGGTTTTTCAAGGTCAAATATATAAATAACTATCTGAATTACACGTCATGGTTGATTTGGGAAAAAA
>JAUOBU010379885.1:0-11401 GCA_032360585.1 Nereis procera | reverse complement strand
ATGTGCGTCTGTGTCTGTATGTGTTTAAAACGTTGGCTAGACCACTTCGGGGGTGTAATATTCATTGTATAGTGCACAGTTGCTCTGCATATTGCACAGGTTGAATTGGAACTACTTTTTGTTCAGCGCCGAACACAGCCAAACACTCTCCACGTTCATGTTTTATTCAATTTATCATCGAGCATATGCTGCTATAAAATAGTCATGGTATGAAAACAAGAGGCTCTTCAGCATGGAACACCATGTTGCCCAGACACTCCAGCATGAGGTGGAGGGCCAACATGCCCTTGGGCTTCGCCCTCGGGCTTGATGTCCCTCCGCCTCAAGCTCTTGTCCCCGGCACCATTTCTCAACTGTTCCGTACCTCAGAACTTCTTGTTATAATGTTTGGGTCATTTCAAAATTCATCGGAACGGTCATCATATCGCGATAATTGCAGAGGCAAAAGTTAATTGGCAAAGCCCTTAAAGGAAATAGAGGCAAAAGAAGGTGGAACTCGCACCCGATTGACCTGGCAATCTAAGACGCTCGGAATCCATCAGTAGATGGTGATGAGTCGACCAATCACAGCGGTCGTTGTCATTATCTAACGCTCTTACTATGCGTCCATTGTCAGCAGCACATGGCACGATCATCAGCTTGATTGTTTGATTGATTGATTGAGTCATGTTTTACTCCTCTTCAACCAATACTGGCTTATATGAGACTGCAGATAAATGCATTATTGTTCAGAAATGTGATCTATCCTTCTATTTGGTGGGAAGCGGTCATCAGGAAACTCCGTGCAGGTTTTAACTATGCTTTAGAGTTGGGGTGCTTTCAACCCTTTCATTACCTCATCAGTTTCTAATGGAGTGCCTATTTCTTCAATTCGCAGCTCACTTGCGTGAGACGGGAATTGAAGAAATAGCCAGATGGTCAGATATTATCCCCTTCTACAGTCTGTTTTTTTTCTTCAAAACG
Source organism: Nereis procera (assembly GCA_032360585.1). Classification (NCBI taxonomy): domain Eukaryota; kingdom Metazoa; phylum Annelida; class Polychaeta; order Phyllodocida; family Nereididae; genus Nereis; species Nereis procera. The sequence continues at coordinate 10,438 of JAUOBU010379885.1, read as the reverse complement.
GACTATTAGAACCCTTCCAAATGGATCTGAAAGACAAAATATCCGAGGGTGAGTTGGGGGTTATTGCAGTGAGAGGGTTGATTGGTCGCCTCCTCCTCTCGCTATGTGCAGCAGGACTAGTCGTTCATACAGCCTGAACGATCCTCATTTCAATTCAATTCAATAATTTCATTCAGCACAGACGAACGCTCACTCGCTGAAGTGACATTTAAAGGTTACGCTGAGCTTGCCTATGCAGGGCTTGCCCATCATTCTCCTGCATCCACCGAGTGATGTGGAGCTTATATATGCAGGATACTTGATGCTCCAACGCCACTCAACAAGAGCTCAGTCGTGTGGAGAGCTCATGAGCTGGGTGGGTACCCGGGTGGCTTGAGGGTCAAGGCTCAGCCTCTCATTTAATTCTATTGCATGTATGTATGTATGTATGTATGTATGTATGTATGTATGTATGTATGTATGTATGTATGTATGTATGTATGTATGTAAGACATAAAGACATAAAGACATAAAGACATACTTTATTATAGTGTCGTACGTACAATACATGTTATAGGTTTTGATTATAGTGATTTACGCCCTGCCATTACTGACATATTCGACACTTTAACAGTTAGTAATAAATTCTTCAAACAGTGTTAGTTAACTTATGATACATACATGCTTAACCGTAGTTTCTTGGATAACTTATTTTTCACCCCTTGATATGTTATAACTCCTCGTCACACTTGTGCTGTCACTATATGGGCAATGTTACATAATACGGTACATTTCTGTTGTAGCTTTGTACATCCAATCATGGTGGGTGGTCACATCATTTGGGAATTCTTAATTATATACAAATATACATAATAGTGTTGTCATCTCGAACCATGTCGAGGAGATGGGTACGGTAGTGTTGTCATCTCGAACCAAGTCGAGGAAGTGTGTAAATTTAGTACTAGGTGCATGTTTGGACTCGCCGATACTTGTGCACCCTATAGTACTTTGTCGTTATCAGGACCTACGCTCTAAATGGCGCTGGTAACCTTTTCTGGATTCTCTCGTGATCACTAAGGGAAACAGACTGCTTATGCATACCATCCGTGCTATCGTCCTGTAGGTTTGCACTAGGCCCCCCGTGCGATGGCGCTGGTGCAGGTCACTCTCTGCGCCATCGCCCGGTAGTCCGGTGCAAAGCTACGGGCTACAGGAACACCTGGCCTCTTTTGGGAATACACACGGAATCATTTCCTGTCTTAGGTTTCATCTACATTCAGGTATTTGTCGTATAGAGCAACTCTCTTCTTTTCTTGTAGAGTGACTCTACCAGAGCACCTCCCGCATTAATGTTTACATCTTGTAGAAGAGTCATCAATTTGGACGCGTCTGACATTGTATCGTAGGTGATGAACGACAGGTCTTTATCCTGTTTCATGGATTCCCTTACACCTGCAAGGCTTTGACAATGAAATAGAAAATGGTATTCGTTACCGATTTCACCTGAGGTGCAGATCATACATTTCCTCTCTTCTAGTTCTAACCGCTGATAGCGCCCTGTCTCTATTTCCAGGGGCAGTACCCCACAGATTAGCTTCATAATCAGGCTTCTTTGATATCGGGGCAGGGGCGCTTTAGCAACCCTTGCCCCGCCATCAAAGTTTGCTATATGAATGTATGTGCGCAATTTTGGCTTCGCTACCGCTTCAGATCTCCATTCTTGCCTAGCCTTCTTCATCATACAATCTCCCACAAAATCCAAATCATACACTCCATCATTAAGTAGAGGTGCGGGGAGCTTCAATCTATTTGCAATCAACCTGAGGTCACCTAGCCATCCTACACATCCATTTTCCATTTCCCAGTGGGCTATTCTTTTTGGTAAGCGGTCATTCTTCATGTTTCGTAGCCTGTTGAAATAGCGAAGCATTTCTAGCCATCGTTCATACCTTATGGGTAACCAGTCCATTTCTAGTCGTGCTGCCGCCAGTGGGGTGAAGCGGTGGACACCAAGGAAGAACCGTTCTATTTTATTTTGAAGTACCTGTGGTACCGAGTATTCACTGTATCCCCAGACGGCGGCTCCGTAGTTAGCTATTGGTGTAACGTATGAGGAATATAGGGTACGGTATGTACCGTACCCCATATTTCCCATACGCTTGAAAATATTAATGATACGACCAAAGGATCTACTGGCCGCCGAGCTGAGGGCATCGACTGTTTTGTCATTGTTCAGAAATTCGTTGACCCAGCAGCCTAGATATTTATAATTGGGTACATACTCTAGGGGTGCATTGTTTAAGGTTAAAGGCGTGCTATGCAGCGGGCGCTGATGGTTTCTGACATGTACTGTCTGGCTCTTTTTAATGTTGACCCTCATTCCCCACTGGCGGCACCACGTTCCTAAGTGGTCAAGCATACATTGTGATTTCTCAAATGACTCGGCGAGTAGGACGATGTCGTCGGCATATAACAGGATGCTCAGTTCGTCATTTCCAACTTTTATCCCTTGGCCCAGAGCAATTATCTCTTGTGCTAGGTCATTGATAAAAAGACCAAACAAGGTGGGGGACAGGGAATCGCCTTGCCTAACTCCTGCTAGGGCCGGGAACCAGCCTGTTAGCCTGCCATTAACCCTAACACAGCTTGTGGGATTCTGGTAGATTGCTTTAATTGCATTGTAGGTTTTCCCACAGATACCGCTCTTCCTCAGTTTGTATAGTAGGAATTCATGGTCAACGTAGTCGAAGGCCTTCTGGAAGTCGATGAATGTACAGAATGTTTCTAGATTCATTTTCTTGCGTACCCTCAGGATATTATTAAGTGTGAAAATATGGTCCAAACATGACCTATGTGGTCTGAACCCATTCTGTTCATTCAACAGAATCTTGTTTACTTCCAGAAAGCCCCCGACTCGCTGACCAATTAACCCAGTATGTATGTATGTATGTATGTATGTATGTATTTATGTATGTATGTATGTATGTATGTATATGTATGTATGTATGTATATGTATGTATATATATGCAGAAGTTTCAGTTCCAATTTCGTGATGTCTATTTGGGGATGATTATCGTATTGATACTACATCTGCCTCACATATAATCTTCATTCAAGCAAAGGTAGTCGTGCTTGTTGTCAGCATAAACTGTGATCTCAACTGATCTACTTTCAGGGACCATTCACTCATTCACACTGGGAAATCGTGTCTATCAGATGGGGTTGACGACATTGAACTGGTGGGACTGCCAGGACTATTGTCATGGAATAGGTGGCTACCTTGTCGAGCTAGATGATGAAGAGGCATGGCGTATGAGAAGGTATCTTCTGAATAGATATGGTAGGTCTCCTTCTGGTGTTCATCAAAAATGCAGACTGTCAGGGGACAATAACACTGTGGGTAGGCCAAACGGATTATAGCACTCTCACAAGCCAGTGGCTGACTCAACTCTTGTCTTGAAAGCAGCTGTTTCTGAAGATAAACGTGACTGAACATTGCATTATTATTGTCGACTGAATGTGTACACACTTTATTGCACTGTATATATGTCATGCTACACTACAGTTCTGAATAGCTTCAATGTGAATGTTTATATCTGTCGTAAGTATACTGTGGGGTGTTATGAAGAAGAATCATTTTGGATGACACTCCCAGCCAAAATAGAAAAATTACTGACTGCCAAAGAATTGAACAAGACCCCTTTTCTATGTTAGCAATAACCTATATGTAATTAGCTTGAATGATTGTCCAGAAAGAACACAGATAAAAGAGGATGTCTCACTTTGGATCCATGTTTCATAGAATAAACGTAATATAATTAGGGATTTACTATGAACGACTCCAAATCCTGGTGATGATACCAGAGCAGTGCTACACTTCATGGGTATATCTGGTGTGTTCAGTGATCGTGGGAAAACATTATCGAATGAATAGTATCTAGATTCTTGCTTGTCTGAGATTTGGGAAATCCCACTCCAACTGCCTAAAACTACAAATCTGTCATGCCATGTCAGACACATGGTGCACTCGATTTGACATGCACACATATTACTACGCTGCTTTGTATATATCATAATGCCCTGTGAACCACATATATTTTCTTGATGTTCGTTATGCTTGATCCTGGTAATAGTCATGTATTAACTAATATTGTATCACTGTAATGCATGTTGGAGAAGGAGACGAGGCTCGTATTAATTCTCCCCAGGGTGAGAATGAATAACTTGTTACTCGTGACAAGATGCCATCTTCTCGAAATTCCACTGGTTTTAGCTATCTTATGTGTCTGTACTTATACCTATTCATACATTCATTAGTCTCGTTTGTTATTAAAATATTTCAAGAAGGGATATATTGATAATTACAGTACTGTCAGAACACTTGCTTGCTCTAAAGGGAGACTGAAATGAGTCATCGTCTATAGAGGGAAAATTGAGAATGAGAACAATTTCAATGGACATCATCCATTCAGTTTCCAAAATATGCATGTGTCATTGACTCTTTCATTAGATGGGCTGCTCTCATCTGTGAATTATATCATGTGTTTCAGAGTTAAATTGAATGTTCAAAAAAAATAATTGATAACTACCGACCATTCTGTAAGAGCAGCATGCATCATATGTTCAAAAAAAGGTCAAATATGATAATCACTGCTACTCACAGTCGATAATATCGACTAGGCTCGGAATGATTGAGGAAACCAATGAATGTCCCCATTGCAGTTAAATACACGAAGAACTTGTAGAGTCTACTTCAAGAGGATGTTATGAATATCAAGTTGGTTTGTTTGATGAACTATATTCATCTTTACAGAGTAAAGCCTTGTTTGTTTCAGGGACAAGTACGATGATATGGACAAATGGCCTCTATATCGGTGGCATCTTGATCTGGCAAGAAAGTGGCACTGAAAGCACATCTAACTTCTGGGCACCAAACCAGCCAAGTGATGACAATACCTGTGTGCAAATGGCAGGCGAATATCGCAAGTACAAATTTGATGACTACAAATGTTATAAGCTCAGATATCCAATGTGCGAGTTTGAAATATAGATGTTATTATATGGGTCATTTCCAAAGCATGACACTCACAGACATCAACGTTGTTCTGCTGATCAGATCTTCTTATTGTTTGTGTGATTTAATTGTTTTGATATGTGGGTGAGGTGAGGTAGCCCTCACATTGACAAACATCCAGAATGAATCAGTCTTGCAGCCCTCCCAATGACTAACATCCAAAATGATTCAGTCCTGGAGCCCTCACATTGGCTAACATCCAGAATGATTCAGTCCTGGAGCCCTCACATTGTCTAACATCCAGAATGATTCAGTCCTGGAGCCCTCCAATTGGCTAACATCCAGAATGATTCAGTCCTGGAGCCCATACATTGACTAACATCCAGAATGATTCAGTCCTGGAGCCCTCTCATTGGCTAACATCCAGAATGAATCAGACATTTAGTCCTCACATTGGCTAACATCCAAAATGATTCAGACCTGGAGCCCATACATTGGCTATCATCCAAAATGATTCAGTCCTGGAGCCATTACATTGGCCAACATCCAAAAGGAATCAATCCCCGAGCCCTCACATTGGCCAAAATCCAGAATGAATCAGGCATGAAGCCCTCACATTGTTTAACACCCGAAATGAAATAGAGATCTGAGATGGTTCGTCACTGCAGTTGGAGAGCATCGTCTGAATGAACTTGCTGATGATAATGGAATTTGAATCATGTCATATTTCCACTATGTTCCTACCATGACCCATCACATTTTCTGATCTTAATATGTTCCCAAGATTGAGTCAGACATTCACGATACCCTCTTCCCCCTCAAAATCTGTCCGTTTGAAGGGTGACATATCATGAGTTCAATAATTATGGTTCCAGCAGCCTGAAGATGGAAGTCTTAACTCAAATTATGTATAAAATGCAGAAAGATTCTCGTGATGAGTGAAGATGAGCATTTGATAGGCCAAACAGAAACACTGCCATCATCATAGGACTGACGCATGTTGTAATCGGAATTTGTCTATAAATTGGTTATTGTGTACGTGTATATATTTTAATATAACCATGCTTGAGTTGCTTTCATATATGAGATGTACATCGCCAGGTTCTCAAGCCATGTATCAGGTTGTATGATTCGATACATTCCTAACACAGTGGAATACTGAGGAATACAGAAAGCTCTAATTATGCAAAGTGGTCAAGGTTAGCCAGCCCACAAAGAAACATCTATCATCTGCTCTGGTTATAACTGGTATGAATTTAACCCCCCAACAATACCACATGCCTTGGTCTCATTGGTAACGTCTAAATATCACATCTAGCTTGATTTTGAGCTTCTTGCTCAACTTGATCCAACCTGAGTCAGAACATCTAAGATGTTATACTACTGATGCGTCATTTTCAGTGAAATATAGACCACCAAATATTGTTGTGAATATTCAATAAATTCTTTTACATGCAATATTCCATGGATCCTGTCATCATGGAACCACAACTGGCATAACATGCCCATTCATAACTTCGATGCAATTGGCTGCATAAAAGCAGGGCCACATGGCAAATGGACAAAAACCTAACATTCTACTCAGTGGATATGGCGCAGCGATATCACATGGCCTTCGGCCTCGATATATCCCTACACCATATCCATCTTGCAGGACACTGCTATTTTATCCATCAGTCATGTGGTCTTGCAATATTATCATCCAAACAGCTCTCAGTCATGAGCTTCAAGATCGAAAGGAGGCCAGTATAAAAGAACGTTCTCAGGGAAGCTCATCTAACACAGACTCATGATCCTCCTTGAAAGATCACGTGGTCAAGATTGCATATTGAACACAGACCTCTGTAGAAATGGATATCAAAATACTAATCTCTGCTCTAAATATCGAATATATCGAAACAATGATGCTTCACTATTCGCCTTTGAACCTGTACCAGATGTGTTATAAACTAGTCATAGTTGAAGATGACTGTCTCCTTCTATGAGAAACTTGCTGGTGTTATTTTCTATTGTATCCACTTCAATCTGACATGCAATTATGGGTGACCTTACATTATCCCACAACCGGTGCCAAGTGGAATCCTGCCAGTGGGAGATCGCCGTGATCTCCCACTGCCTTGACTGAATCTCCCACTGCTGGGTTCGAGAATGCTCGGCAAGCGATCGGGCCGTCCGGATCGATCTTCGGCAACCTTCGCATTGAGACGGAAATAGCCGAACAGGTCGTATTGTCGATGATGCGTGTATTCGTTTCGAACGCAAGGTTCTATTCGGGAATGCTCAGCACATAATCGGGCTGTCCCGATCCATCTTCGGCAACCTTCGCATTGAGACAGAAATAACCGAACAGGTCCAAATCACCGGTTTTGTGCTGCCTCAGTAGAAGTGGGCGTGGCCAAATCGTTCGGGTGTTTCTGCTATTAAGCGCATCATAGACGGCGTATTCATCTGATCGCAAGGCTCGATTCTGCACACGAAGACGCTCCCTAACATGGCGATTGGCCAAATTTGAAGGTATTTCTCCTGAGTTTTCACAAATTAACACCAAATGGTCGTGGGATAAAATCAAGAACCCATGTCCATGGAAGATCTGCTCATTATTCTCAACTCGGTAAGTATTCGGGGATGCACCCCACTCTGCCTGCGGCCTCGTGGGGTGCAGCCCAGAATACGTACCTCGTTAAGAATAACGCGGATCTTCCATGGACATGGGTTCTTGATATAAGACATACGAATGCCATACGGCCCCAACCAAATGGAGGTTTTTTAAATGCTGTTAATGACATTATTATCCTGCTATCACCCTGCAATCCACAAGATATGAAATCTAAATCTAATGAGGTGCAACATGCTATTTGCCTTGACATCTGCCATGTGGTTTTGCCATGATAGCTCCCTGATTGCAATTGTCACACATAATTCCTCCCTTTTTAGAGAGCATTGGATATCGACAACAATGGCTGTCCATGAAAATTTCAACTTTGAATGATTCAAACAGCTCTAGAAATTTGAAAACTTTGTGGAATATTCCGAAATTACACAGGAGTATAGCTGCGTTTCTGATCATTCAATCATCATATTGGCACCCTTCCAAAGTTTGAATCTAATAATGAACAAAATAGCCACCATCTGGCTTCCAAATACTCCATGCATCCACTTGGAAATTGATCTGTGAATACACATTCTGCCCTATACTGTTGACATGCACGCCCAAGCCTCAGCCTTGGCTGGCTTGGGACCCAGCACCATGCTGGCTGTGCTAGTGATAGCATTGATGAGCGAAATATCCGCTGATCGGCGCCAATGAGGGGTGACCTAGCTTCAAAAACTGGTGGAGATTCTGTCCATACCACAGGGGGGTGCATTTAGGTTTTGATGACTGTTTTTACATTGGCACATGTCACGAATCTGAATATGACCGTGATTTTAATTTTAGTCACAGTTAAAGTTTGACGACTAGATGCTTGGAATCTTTCGTCAGCTCTAGGCTACTTCAACTTTGCGCCATCACATGGCCTCATAGTTGGGAATAGATCACATGATATTTCGGTAATCTATCGATACATTGGCGGGAGATTATGCCTGCTTGGTCTCTGTTCAGGTTGAGTTCCTTGTGAATGATGTAGATGAACTCAACTATCCTCTAATCGGCAGCATCCTGTCTCATGGTGTAGAACTGAGACATCTTGGTGACTGAAAGTATGACTTTGGTTCAGCTTATTGGCTCCAACTATTGATGACATTTCCTGAGAGTCCTTTCTGTCTTGCCAACATTGTTGGCATCACAACAACAGCATTGACTAGGCTACACTTAAAATGTGCTTTGTGTGGACGTGTAGCTGAGGATGAATAACCAGTTACAACAAACACAAAACAAGAAGAGCAATAAATGTTCCATACAGTGCCGTCTTTGTCCATTTTTCCACCTTATCCATGGGGTATACTTGTTTGATCCTCATAATGATGCAAGGCCTAATGTGGATAGCTACACCCGTCCAGGACTTATTCCCCAACTCGGGAGAGAGAAATCCAGTTGCTAATCATGACTATATATTACATTAAAGCAGTTTATTCTTTATATATGCCATAGCATGGAACAAATTGATCGAAAAAAAAGGAAAATGAAGGAAGGATGGACATTGAAACATTTGATTACTGTGAAACAGTATATGAGTGTACATTGACACAGAACTTAAATAAGTTAATAGTTATTTCAGAATGGTGCTTGCAGGATTACACACCTTGCAGGAGGTCCTGCCAATATCTCATTTCTCTTCTAATGATGGGTCCCCCATCATGATATGTGGTCATGTCTGTTCTGATGGGTACCTCATCATGGAATGCGGTCCTGTTCTGACAGGTACCATCATGAAATGCGGTAATTTTCTGACAGGTACCTCATCATGAAATACGGTCATGTTCTGACTGGTACCCCATCATGAAATACGGTCATGTTCTGACTGGTACCTCATCATGAAATATGGTCATGTTCTGACTGGTACCTCATCATGAAATGTGGTCATGTTCTGACAAGTTGCGTTGTATTTTCATATGTCTTTTGTATAAGATGCAGCGATGCAGCATTCTGGAATAAGATATTTCTGAATTGATTTTGAATTAGAAAGCACCCGGCATAAGCAGCAAAAGTTGTCACCATGGTCTACATATCATCCACTTATAGTCTTATACAACTTAGTTCACCCGATTGTGTATTCATAATGCTTCAATTACAAACCAGCCTTCAGTCTTTGGCGATATCAATTTGATGGCTAGCATGCCATGTCAGACCCTTTGAGGGTGCCATTGAAGACATAGTGGTTATATGCTCCATCCAAGCTCAACCAACTAGTAGTGATATCATTCATTCAAGCTCAAACACCTAGTGGTGATATGGTCCTTCCAAGCTCGACCACCTTGTGGTGACATCACCCATCCAAACTCAGTAGCTATCAATCTACCTCAGTTATGATCAAGCTCCATATGTTTAATGTATCTTGAAGCACGTCATTCTGTGTATTTTTGTACACATTTATACATTTTCTACATGCTGTGCTCTCAACATCCTGAGAAGTCTCCAAGAAACAGTCTCGCAGCATTTCAACTCTTGTTGTGCCACAATGTTTCGTGGAGAATAGTTATTATGTATTTCATGGTGCACCTTTTAGACTGGTATGGACCGGCACTACCACAAAATCCTGGAGTGAACCCATCTTGCCACCATATTGGTTAAAAAAAATTCAGGTCATTCAGAGTCATCGTTGGTCATTGAACTGAGCTACATTGTGAAGAGTCGTCTCTGGAGGGGAGGGAGAGGGAGAGTGAAGAAGATAGGTAGAATGATAGATTGATAGCGAGATAGATAGACAAATAGATAGATAGATAGATAGATAGATGGATGGATGGATGGATGGATGGATGGATGGATGGATGGATAGATAGATAGA
>JAUOBU010378774.1:0-11405 GCA_032360585.1 Nereis procera | reverse complement strand
CGGGAAAATCCGATATAGTCAGAATGTTTACTCCTGTAGTGTAATTATGAGTTCAAGGATGACAAGGCACATATATTTTTTGTGATGTTCAGTTGCAGTGACCATTCAATTTTATCTTATATACTCTGAAAAGGTGTGCATCTGGCACCGCCCACTTTGTATCCTAGGATGCCAGAGTGGGTGGTGCCAGACACACTCCATTTCAGAGTACATTGCCACAGGGTCCATGGCATGAAATCATATGGTTGCTTCTGTGAGCGCAACCACTTCCGGAATATGATACATGCAAAATAAACAAGTCTACACGTACTGTATTTGTGGTGTTGACGTAGGAAATCCAGAATAATTCCGGATAATTCCTAGGGTATTATTGATAATTCATACTGAATTCATAGTGAATCAGGATGATTTGGCATGAAACGAGCAGAGTTGGTGATGAATCATACGAGCATCGTACGGCAAACCCGATGAATCCTTCTGATTATTTATGAAACGTAGGCACTTCTTGCTAGAGTCATACAGTTATCGTAGAAAATTCCTGATAGAATCCGTGGTAAACGGAGATAATCCTATGAAGAACATAGAATTGACGTATGGAGATCAGTGGAAATATAGTGCGGACTTCAAACGAAAAATCATGCCAAATAATTCTGGATATGAGAAGTCCGGGTGTATCGTAGGCAGTTCCGGAATGTATGACCGGGGCTTAACTGACAGATCGTGTACAGGGACTCTGGTCAGTCCTATATGGTGTTGGAAGTTTTAGTCCTGATGTGTGCAACAATATCGCATATAAGTCAGCATTTTCTCTACACATGAAGGAATCAGTGCCTTAGCTTCGAGGGTATAACCAGTTAGACATCATAGGCGCCCTTTCCATCCAAACTTAAAAGAACTCCAAAACCATTATCATGAGGCATGCCAGAGCAACGGTGAACAAGGGCTGCCGCTGATGTGGATGGTGTCATTATTGCTGTCTTCTGCATCAGGATCTGGATCGGGATGATGATGATGATGATGATGATGATGATGATGATGATGATGATGATGATGATGATGATGATGATGATGATGATGAAAAGCTTGTTAAATAAACTCGAAAAACATAGTATCCAATGGGGATATGGGGTGATCATAGTGAGAGAGTTAAGCTTCGAATTCTCATCAGGAAAGCCTCCCTCATGATTCAGATAAACATTTACAGACAGAATGGTCTCACATAGCTCTGGCTATTGGCTCTCCTAATGTAATGTACATCTTGCCTGGCTACAATACTCCTATCCACGAAGTGTTCTTTATGAGCAGAACCAATCAACATATGCTCACAGGTCCTGCTTGACATGTCTGGCTAACACTGCTGAGCAGTCATCAAGTGTGATCAAGATGCATGACTTGTAAGCAGATATGAAGAGTTATGGCAAGCAGAAGTAGCATGGTGGAATCCCCCGGAAGCCCTCATCATGCAGTAGTTGAGCCTGTGAGTGGGTGGCATATGGAAATTAGGTACATAGCTTGGATATCACCCATGCGCTACATTTGTGGGGTTTGATTTACATCTATTAGTTTCAATCTGAATATATAAAGGATCTGCTGGGTCACAACTATATCATAACTTGTTTTCTCCATCCTTGGTGTTGAATAATTCCTGTGCATCCGCTGATAGACTCTGTTCATTTCATCCCAAGGGTGATGTTCAGTTCAGTGTGGTAAACTCTCATAGCAGCTTTCACTGACGTGTTCGTTTCGTCTTCAAGGCTCATGTTTCATTCTAGATGTACAACTCTCATAGTGGCATTCACTGACAGGCTTCGGTAATTTTTTCTGTCTTGTTCATGTTCCACCCCAGGTGTGGAACTGCCTTAGTTGCACTCACTGACAGGCTCTGTTCATCTCCTCTTCCAGGTTTATGTTCACTTCTTGATGTAAAAGTCCCATAGTGGCATCCACTGACACACTCTGTTCATTTCTTTTTCCAGGTTTATGTTCCATTCTAGATGTGAAATTCCTGTTGTGGCATCAACTGACGTGCTCTGTTCACTTCATAGTGAAAACAATATTGGTTGTGATAATGTGGATGCGTCTTCAAGTGGAGTATGCAGGGTAGCCTTATAAGTGGCTGGTCAGATAGCAGCACTTGATCACTTCCACCCCTCGCCAGCACATGGCTACATTGCAACACCCTTCCTCATTGTGTTCCCAACATTTTCTCACATAGCACCTGCCGACGGACTGGTTAGCTACCATTTTGTTTTTATTTTAATGAGCGAAATCCCAAGTGGAATCTGGATCTTTCCAATTATGTCGGCAAATTGAAAGATAAGGCACGACATATTCATCAAAAATGCCATCAATCCAGTACAATGGGCAGCCAGCAACCATTGAAGGTCCGACTCATCCAATATATAACACAAAATCAATAACAGATATAATTTGGAGCAGAAGCCTTGGATAGAATTCTTGGGGGATGCATTTCAACTCATCTGGACTTGAAATATAAATTCCATTTCTGATGGCAGTTGTTGTAAGTTAGCCAGCTGATAGCAAGATGAGTCAAAATTAACAGCTTTCTCCACAACCAAGGTTATATCAGCCAGGGCAGGCTGCCGGTGAATGAGTCCTTCATCACAATAATCTCCCAATCACTCATGAATATTGAGCCTTTCAAGTCCAATAGGGAGACTTCTAATGGTCCGATCTGAATGAAATGGGAACTATACTGTATGAGGGAATGAGATTTGCCCAAGCTGTGAATTGTAAGATAGCCACATGCATGGAAATTGATGGAGCACAGGAAAGATTACCAACAGCTGAATCAGCATCATAGTCATCAGTATAATTACATCCCCAACTTATCCACCTTTGTAAACTACTACCTCAATACCCACAGCAAATTTTAGAATGCAGTTTTTGTTTGTTTATTCTGATGACTCCCTGCTCCCTCTTGAATGTAACGTTAGCTCAACCGATGGATGGTGAGGGACTGTGATGGGACTGTGATGTCAATGACCTCAGTGCAATGGGCACCAATGTAATGTTACATGTTGAGCAATCAGAAAAACACACAGGAGGCAAGCTTTAGTGATACAACCAGACTTTTTATTCGTTCTGTCTCACTACCTTACCTGCAATTCAATCTTTCGTTCAACAGTGATGAGATTATCATGCAAACACTGCTTGGAGAAATATCATCATCTCCAGGTCTTCCATATGTAGTTGTTTGTGCTGTTGTTTGTATGGCAGCCCGGGTGGCTGTGCTGGTGTTGGTGGTTGTACCACTTTTGACCACTTTTCGAATGACTACTCTTATCAACTGCTCGTTTTCCAGATGACTATATCATCATAGCTAACCCCGTTTCTGCCTTCCACATGACAACCAGCTGATGATGGACCAATCTCCTGCCCCCACATGAGAAACCTAATAATGGAATCTCTCGCCTTTCACATGACAACCAGCTGATGTACCATTGATAACACAATACCCTGCTTTCTACATGACAACCAGCTGATAACTCATCGATATCCCAATCTCCCACCTTTCTCATGACAACCAGCTGATGATCCATTGAATACCCAATCTCCCACCTCTCTCATGACTACCAGCTGATGATTCATAGAATACCCAAACTCTCACCTTTCTCATGACTACCAGCTGATGATACATTGAACCCCCAATCATCCACCTTTCTCATGACTACCAGCTGATGATCCATCGATAACTCAATCTCCCACCTTTCTCATGACTACCAGATGATGATCAATTGATTACCCAATCTCCCACCTTTCTCATGACTACCAGCTGATGATCCATTGATTACCCAATCTCCCACCTTTCTCATGACTACCAGCCGATGATCCATTGATTACCCAATCTCAGAATTACCAGCTGATGCTCAATTAAAGAAGTTGATAATCCATTGGTGACATATTTCCCTGCCAATGAGTTTGTGAGGATCTTGTACCTGATCATCATCCAGGCTATGAAGATAATCACCAGATGTTCCTATCACGCTGCTTCAGATGATGCTTATGATTATGTAGATGATGAAGGCCGCTGTATAGGCTGGAGGCGACCCTGTTGATCGAACACAATATCAGGTAAACACAAGATAATGGCAATCCTTGGCAATCAGGATAGTGGCCCTATGGTTAACAAGAAGCCAGAACTCAATCATTATGATTGGACAAAGATAACCCCAGCAAATCAACATATCCTTTCTCCTCAGCACATTCCCATCTTCAGAATACATCGATCACTCCACACACAATCAGATGATTTACATCATGTTTCTCCTGGCCGTACTCATTGCTAGCCATTCAACTGTTCCATCGATGCTTTTGCGGGGAACTCACATCAGATGGAAGAATCATGTTTTGTACAATTCTGCGTTTGCACAGTCTCCACATGTTCAGCCATTCAATCACAATAACCTTGCGCCCTGCAATATCCCATAGATATTGAGTCTTTAAAGTCCAGTTAGAACACTTCTAAAAGTAAGATTTGAATCAAACAGGAACCGAAATGTAATACGGTATAAGATCACGTCATATGGCCATTTCAGCAGGTCACAGCTGATGTCAGTGTGCTGTGAATTGGTGAAATAAACACATGGGTGGCAATTGACAAAGTGGTAATAGAGTTGAAACTGAACGACTGAAAAGTTGTCTGATGATATAGGATTGGCGGATGAATCAGAGTTATTTTTCTTCTATCGAATATCTGTCAGCAGCAGTTAATTCGATTCCCCAGATCTTGCATCATTTTTGGATGGAGATACTACTTTCTGGTCCAACATCATGTCATCCAGACTGCAGGATTTTTACAGATGGAAGAAGTGAAGACAATGAAGATCCCTGCAAGCTGACATTAACCATAGATATTGCTGCTTTGCTTTGAGACAGCACCCATCGACCTATTGCCTTTTTAACTAGGCAGTGGGGATGATATCAATGCTTTGATCATGCTCATGAGACCATGACCTAATAAAGCTTACCTAATCTGACATTTCCCCAATCATTAAATAATACCGCCATGTGAGTTGATGAATGGCTATCAATATGAGACCATTGTCCCCCATCCGCTGCAAATTGCAATTCTTCAATAGATGTCTCACTCAGTCCATATGCAGAAATATTAAGCTGAATAATGCACAGTTGTCAATTTGGTTCCTGATGGTGAGTGAGTGTTCACATCTGGAAGAATGTAGCGATGGATGCATATGATGAAATGAATGTAGTTGTTGATCGATGAAGCAATGGGAATGATGCACTGCCCTAGTTCAATAACTCTATATCTTTTCATTCATCTGGCTAATTTGTCAATTTGCAGCTTAAATTAAAAGCCCTACTATTGAAGATGAGAGACGCAACATGCAAGTGTAATTGAAGGGCTCATTGTATGAGGGTTCATAAGATCTTTATGAGTGATGTGCGTGATCGGATTGATTCAAATGATATAATGAGATTGATGTGAGTGGTCAGAGTGATGAGATTGACATGATTGCTTTAAGGGATGTGATTGATGAGAATGACGTGCATGAATAGATTGCTTCGAGTGATGGAACTGATGAGAGTTATGATATTGATGACATTGGTATGATCGATGTGATGATGTGAGCCAATCAAGATATGTTCACAGGCCTTGGTGTCAGATAATCTAGGTAATATGACAAGGATGACTAGCAAGTCCTCACAGCCCCCCCCCCCCCACCTTCCACCTCTCCATCTCTGAAGTGTTCTAGACATGTACTCACTGTCTTATCTCTGCCACGTCCAGTCCCTATGATCTGAGCCAATCACCATATGTCCAGGATCACTCGTCATTTGAGGTGCACAAATCATCCATCATATATTCACAGGACTATCTCACATGTCCTATGTACCATGAGCAGATGCCTTCAGTATATTCCCCAAGTCTATGTCGGATCTTATGATTCAGGTCAATCACTTTTGGCTCACAGAGTCATATTGTCATCAAAGTTGCCATGAGAAACAGTAGTTAATTTAGATCAAGAGGCAGCACTGAATGAGATGATTGACATTGAGCGTTATTGTTCAAACCTCTCCATGCACATTCATGCTTGCACTGTGTTTTTCCATTCAGCTGGTTTTTGGTAAGTTTGGTCCCTGATCAATTTCATTGTGTACCACTTGTCCTTCTCCCTAACTTCTCGAATTGGCCATTCTCACACTTTCACCACCTCATTGAAGCAATCAATCCTCATCTTTTTCACTGGCTACTCTTATTGACCACTACTCATTTTTCTCTCAGACCATTCATATTGACCACCACTCATGTTGCTCTCTGACCACTTATGTCGACCACTCCTCATGTTACTCTCTGACCATTCCTACTGACCACTCCTCATCCTCCTCTCTGACCACTCCGATTGACCAATCCTCATGTTCTCTGACAACTTCTATTGACCACTCCTCATGTTGCTGTCTGACCACTTCTACTGACCACTCCTCATTTTTCTCCATGACCACATTCACTGACCACTCATCATGCACTCTCTGACCATTCCCCTTGATCACTCCTCATGTTACTCTCTGACCTTTCACTGTTGCCCCCTGACCACTTCCACTGACCACACCTCATCTTTCTCTCTGACCACTTCCATCCACCACTCCTCATGATGCTTTCTGACCACTTCCATTGACCACTCCTCTTCTTCCTCTCTGATCTCTACAATTGACCACTCCTTATTTTGCTCTCCGACTACTTCCATTGACTCCTACTCATTTCACCATTTGACCTCTCTCAATGACCACACCTCACATTGCCATCTGACCACATTTGATGACCAATACCCATTGTTCATTGGCCAGTCCTCATTTTGCTCCCTATCCAATACTCATTGCAACTTTCTCATCCACTTGTTCCCATCGAAAACTTCTCATTTGCTCCCTAATGACTGGCACTGTGCATTCATCATTCAATTAAATAATAGAACGATCGAAGAATATCACAAGGATGAGGTAATACTGATTTTGAGGCCTACCATCCGAACATTCTGTATTTCCATATCAGAACATGTTGAGAGTGCTTTGTTGATGCGAGACGCACCAGGGTAACAGACAAGCATGACAGCTGAATTGAGTGCGCAGTTTAGAAGCACACTAACCTCATTATTCTCATTAGAAGGATTGCCTATTGCATGACTATGTGGTATACTCAGCTACTTTTCAATGATGACTATATCTCCTATGTCAAGCTCGTAGTCCACATTGGAAATTCTCATTATGCAGTAATTGAGCCTATGAGAGAGGCAGTAAATGAAAATTATGTGCATGGCATGGATACCATCCATCCGCTACATGCATTGGATTTATTTGGCATCTAATAGTTACAATCAAAATCTGATGAAGAATATGTGGGGTCCAAATGTAGTATACTTCGTTATTCTTTATACTTTGTGCTAACTCATACGTGTGCATCCAGTGACATATTCTGTTCATTTTGTTTTCCAAATTTATGTACAGATCTTGATGTAAAATTCTCGTAGTGGCATCCACTGCCATGCTATGTTCCCTTCCTCTTCAGAGATTATGTTCAATTCTAGGTGGTCAACATCCACTAGCACACTCTGGTCAATTCCTCTCCCAAGTTATCGTTTCATTCTAGGCATAAAACTCTCATAGTGACATCCACTGTCAGGCTCTGGACATTTCTTCTCCCATGTGTATGTTCCATTCTAGGCATATAACTCTCATAGTGACAACCACTGTCAGGCTCTGGTCATTTCTTCTTCCTTGTTTATGGTCCTGTTCTTGGCGTATAACTCTCATAGTGACAGCCACTATCAGGCTCTGGTAATTTTTTCTCCCATATTTATGTTCTGTTCTAGGCATAGAACTCTCATAGTGACATCCACTGTCAGGCTCTGGTCATTTCTTCTTCCATGTTTATGTTCATGTTCTAGGCATATAATTCTAATAGTGACATCAACTGTCAGGCTCTGGTCAATTCTTCTCCCATGTTTATGTTCCATTCTAGGAGTAAAACTCTCATAGTGACATCCACTGTCAGGCTCTGGTAATTTCTTCTCCCATGTTTATGTTCCTGTTCTAGGCGTATAACTCTCATAGTGATATCCACTGTCAGGCTCTGGTCATTTCTTCTCCCATGTTTATGTTTTGTTCTAGGCATAAAACTCTCATAGTGACATCCACTGTCAGGCTCTGGTCATTTCCTCTCTCTTGTTTATGTTCCGTTCTAGGTGGTGAACTCTCGCATTGACATCCACTGGCACACTCTGTTATTTCTTCACCTTGGTCGATGTTCCATTCTAGGTGTAGAACTAGATGTGGCGATTTCCACGTTCCTAATTCTCTTTTCTACACTACGTCAGGAAGAAATAACCATCTCTCATATTTTCAGTATTTTCATTGTCTGAGTTTGTTGAAGAATATGCTTTGCGCTTTCCATGATAAATGCTAATCAACCCTACACCTACTAACCTCAAATTGCCTATAAATATTGTGCCTTTCACTCTTTATTGGGATGCTAAAATAGGAAGTGAACTGTGAATCTTTGATTCTATTCACAGCTTGCGATGGTCAGCTGGAAATCAATTAAATAGCCATATTGGAAAAAAAGGTAAACCAGTGGAAGACAAAAAATATCATTTGATACTGGAGATGAAGAACCTAATATAACTATCCATCAGTGAAACTATCATTATTGTTGCCATGGCTACAGGTCAGTGACTACTCACCTTCTGCTACCATCTTGTGTTATTTGATCAGTCGTAATGGATGGTTTCTGTGGAAACTGACCCTTGTGATCTCTAGCCTCTTTTTCTTCCAAGCCAAACTATCAAGTCCATTTTTATAACTTCAATCTTAGTATCACACTTGTTTTTGCATGAGTAAACTACTTCAAGACTTGGATTCACTCGATCAAGTTCTATCATGCTGATTATATCTGGGCCAGATTTATCTTGCTGACTGTATTTGGGCCAGTTTTATCATGCTGATCGTATTTAGGAAAGGTTTATCTGGCTGATTGCATTCAGGTCAGTTTCATCATGCAGATTGTATTTGGGCCAGGTTTATTATGTAGATTGTATTTGGGCAGGGTCTATCACGCTGATTGTAATTGTACCTCGTTTTTTCTTGCTGATTATATTTGGACCAGATTTATCATGTGGATTGTATTTGAACCATGTTTATCATGCTGATTGGATCTGGACTAGGTTTATCATGCAGATTGTATTTGGGTCAGATTTATCATGCTGATTGTATGTGGACTAGGTTTATCTTGCTGATTGTATTGGAGACAGGGTTATCTTGCTGATGGTATCTGTACAAGGTTTATCATGCTGATTGTATTTGAACCAGGTTTATCATGCTGATTGGGTTTTGATCAGCTTCATTATTCTGATTATATGTGGGTCAGGTTCATGATGCTGGTTGTATCCAGACCATCTCTATCATGCCGATTGAATCCGGATCCAGTTTATCATGTTTATTATGTTTCGGGCCAGATTTATTATGCTGATTGTGTTCGGGCCAGGTTCATCATGTTCATTGTATGTAGGTCTGGTTTATCATGATGATTATGTATAGGCTAGGTTTTTCATGTTGACTATATTTCGACCAGATTCGTCTTTCGCATTGTGTTTGGGCTGGATTTATCTTAGTGAAATGGGCTGCTGTTCAGGCAGTTTTCAAATTTCGACCTGGGTCTCCTTTCCACTTCTTGGCATTCCGCTGTACCTAGAATACAAAAACAGATTCACCTAGATAGTCCGAAATGCCAGGCTAGGATGGTTACATGTCGATTGGATGAATTGATGAAAAGGGTTTTGATGGGATCATAATGCTTTGTGATGGCAAAGGCAAACCAAAATTGGGGTGCCTGAAGAGGTTTTGTCGGATGATAGGGACCATCCATGAGTGGGGTGCCCACGTGATCTCTCTGAGGGGAGCAGAATGCTGTGAGAAGATAGTGGCCATACATTAGTGGGGTGCCCATGGATCTCCTCTCTGAGGGAAGCAGAATGCTGTGAGATGATAGTCTCTACCCATATGTGGGGTGCCCACATGATCTCCTCTCTGAGGGGAGCAGAATGCTGTGAGATGATAGTGGCCATACATGAGTGGGGTGCCCACGTGATCTCCTCTCTGAGGGGAGCAGAATGCTGTCAGATGATAGTGGCCATACATGAGTGGGGTGCCTACGTGATCTCCTCTCTGAGAGGAGCAGAGTGCTGTGAGATGATAGTGGCCATACATGAGTGGGATCCCCACGTGATCTCCTCTCTGAGGGGAGCAGAATGCTGTCAGATGATAGTGACCATACATGAGTGGGGTGCCCACGTGATCTCCTCTCTGAGGGGAGCAGAGTGCTGTCAGATGATAGTGACCGTCCATGATTGGGGTGCCCACGTGATCTCCTTTCTGAGGGGAGCAGAATGCTGTCAGATGATAGTGGCCATACATGAGTGGGGTGTCCATGTGATCTATATGCGTGATATATTTTATCAATTGGAGAACCAGTGTCCTTTCCAGTGACATGTTCGGTAAAATCCCCAATCCACTCACTTGAAAATAATCCTCATACTTGGCCGCCATGCTACAGTACATCCTCAGCTCTCTGATGTAGACAATAACCCTGTCATTGTATGTCATTGGTGCAGGCAAACAACCAGAGTCTAAGAACCTGTATGGCTGATATGGCATACCCACATTCATTCCTCTAGGTTCTCTGCCCCATTAGCATCTCTGCCAACACACACCAAGATACCCTCCTTAGAGTCAAATCATTCATCTATAAAATGGCAACTCAGCGGATCAATGCTGCAAATTGTCAATGGGGGGACTTCATCAAGAACCATATTCCCTGGAAATGAGAGAAAAATGGAGACTATACTTGAAGATTTACTGAGACCGAAGAGTTAATGCATCACATTCTCAATGGACAGTCATTATCCCAAACCCTCTTCCGGAATATATATTTTCTGGGAATGAGAGAGAAAATGGAGACCGTTCTTGAAGAAATCCATGATCATCTGACTGGTAATGCAAATGTGTCAATTGTCGGAGAAAGTAGGTTCGTTTGGTTGTGTTGTTTATTTTTTTGGGCAGCGATGCACTCAGCCTAGTCCATACAAACAAATAGAGGAATATATACATAAAATTGAAGGTCTCACGCCAACTGGTCCAATATCTGAGACTTCGTTAATACAGAATAAACTTATTCATTTTTTCACATTACTGCATCTCCATACAGGTACGGTTCTACAAAACCTCATACTGTACGGCAGTTCCTAGTAACCCCCCAGATTGTTTATCTAATCTGTGGGTTAGTACTTACCATCTCTTCCTCGAATTATGCATATCCCCAGGCGTTAACCGCCCCACGAAACTACACAACAACTATATTTTTCCTATGAAATATA
>JAUOBU010377663.1:0-11406 GCA_032360585.1 Nereis procera | reverse complement strand
AGTAATGCATTTATCTGCAGTCTCATATAATCCAGTATGGGTTGAAGAGACGTAAAACACTACTCAATCAATCAATATCTGTGAAGTTCGAATGGAGGCAGTTAACGCCTGAGAATGCATAATTTGAAGGAGAGATGGTACAGTATCTGATCACAGGGTTTAAAATAGGTATTCATATGTATATGTGTGTGTATATGTATATGTATATGGATATATATGTTGCCACAAAGTGCAATCTTTCATGGACAGCTGGTGTGTGTGTGTGTTATTGTTTCTGAGTTTCAGAGATCTCATAAAATTACAGCTACATGGAAATTTTCAGTATGTTACATACTGGCAGAATTGGTTCCCATGCATTTCTGAAGTACACTTGTAGGCTGGCTGATTCTCTCCACGGTACACTACTCTTCAGGGCATCGATCGCATTCTATGAATGATCAGAGGCAGTGAATAAACCTACTGTGCAGATTGATTGTTCTGGCAAATCAGTATACTCATGCATGGCCAGACAAGCTCAAAGTAGAGTCAATCTGAAAAAACACATATGGCATGGGGTGTATACAATCATACTGTCGTAATTGCGGCCTCTTGGCAATGGCACTGTATAAATATTGAAAAGTGTAGTCATCGAATATGGCTCCATGAAACCTATTCAAAGAAATAATTAGGCTAGTTATTTAGAATCAATTGCCCAGTCTTCATATATTTGGGGATTAACTAGTCTAAATAAGAATATGTGCTTGATGTATCTGAATTCAATATGAGCTTGATTGTATTACCATCATCTGTACTTATTTCTCAGCCCTTGATATTCGCTTCAACAAGGCCATAACTGTCTCGCTCATTTCACCAACTCCATGGTCTTTCTTGGAACAACACTCTTCCCAGGCATTCTTCACGTGAAACACACTGGCATCTGAGAAAAAGAGAAATACATGCTGTTTTTTGTGACCAGATCCATACCCTTGATCTTCAATATCTCCATCTATCATGTATTTGAAACCCTCTGTCTTGTTCATCACGGATCAAAGATAGTTAATGTGCAGTTATATGTTACAACAGTACCTCACACATAGTGAATCCCCACCCTATAAATAAATCTTCAAACCAATGGTATGGATGGTGTCTTCACAGGTAACATCATTGAATACAACACCCACCATCCAATCCTCAAACTCCAACATCTCTCTAACTATCCTGATCATCCATTCATTCCACATTTTGGTAACATTTCATGAAGAAGCTTTTTGAGCCATTGTTTAGTATCCAGGGTGGCTAGCTGCATGGCAAGCTAGCAGCATTTTTGGCACCTACGCAATTTTGAACCCTAATCAACCATTCATATATTTGACTCACCTGGCCAAACTGCCTTCAAAGCATTGATCTCTGGTGTCGAATAGTCCACCATGAAGTTGGATGGCTTCCATTAAGGATTCCTTTCTTTGAATGTGGCCAATGCTTCTTGGATGCAGGCAGATGTCTCTTTTTCAACAACGAATGCCCCAACTACTTTATATCGAACATTGGTCTGCAAATGACACTTGTGACTGTGAATTTCATATCTGATAAGCCTTCTGCAGGGAACCAGAAGGTGCAAGGTCTCAAGGTCCCCACCACCCATGCCCATTGCATGGGCGTCTCAATATAGCCTGTGTGTGCTGACGAGATGCAAAACAACAACCAACCAACCAACCAATTGGATCAACAGTAGTCTGAAATAGAGAAACCAATGACATAGTGCATGAATTACATGTCTCTTAACACATTACTTGACTCCAAAAGGGGACCATAAAACTATCTTCTGCATACTACATTTCAAATGTCTATAACAAGTGACTTGACTCTTGTATTATACTGTAAAAACAAATATCTCCCGCATACTACATTGTTTATGTCAAGAACACATGATTAGACTCCTGTATAATACTGGAAAATCAAATATCTCTCAAATACTACATGGTTGATGTCCAAAACACATGGCAAGACTCCCATATGGGACTGCAAAACCAAGAATCTCCCATGTACTGCATTCATCATGCCGATTACACATGGCTGGACTCCTGTATGGAACTGAAACCAAGTTTCTCACACATACTACATTGTCTATGTTAATTACACATGTCCAGACTCCTGTATGGGACCCTGAAACCAAGTATCATCCACTTACTACATTCGTAATGTCCAGAACACAGGACTAGACTCATGTATGCTAGGGTGAAACCAGGTATCTCCCGCATGCTACATTCGTAATGTCCAGAACACATGGCCAGACTCATGTATGCTAGGGTGAAACCAAGTATCTCCCACATACTACATTCATAATGTCCAGAACACATGGCCAGACTCATGTATCCAGAACACATGGTTACTCATGTATGCTAGGGTGAAACCAAGTATTTCCTACATACTACATTCGTCATGTCCATAACACACGGCCAGACTCATGTATGCTAGGGTGAAATCAAGTATCTCCCACATACTACATTGTCTATGCCAATTACACAAGTCTCGACTCCTGTAAGGAATTGTGAAACCAAGTATCTCTCACATACTACATCAATTACACATGGCTAGACTCCTGTCATGGATTGTAAATCCATGTATCTCCTGCACATTACATCATTATTGTCCATAACACATTGCTAGACTCCTGTAGGAATCAATGAACTCTCACATACTACATTGTTGATGTTGATCCCAACCTGCCACCTTGTTAAATTTTAGCATATAGCCTGGATATGCACCCTGATCGAAACTATTCATAATCAACTCTCGAAGAGTCGACAGGCCACGCCCCCATCGCGCAGCGCCACCACAGTCACTTTGGGAACTACTGGCGCATGCGCACCGCTTTTCTTGATTTTGCCTCCGACGAACATAAAGAACCCCGGAGCTTCTACCTTCTTGTGGATTCTATACGTTAAACGCCCATTCTGCTCAGGATTCTCTAGATATTTCGAGAGACAAGATGATCAAGAATCACTTGGATATGTAGGAATATCGGTCTGGACCTTTGCTCATAGGAGAGCACGGTTGGTTTACAGAGTGAATTTTGAGCGGGATCGATTCTTGTATGGGGAGGAGTAATGTTTGTGTGGGACCTTCTCGGTTAAAAGTAGCTTTTTCCGTCTCCTGTTTGGCTTGAGCCTTCCGGATTCGTTAGAGAACCGGCAGCGCCGCCATCTTGTCTCTTTTGGGGCGTTTCTGGGCGTTTTCTTGAGCTATTTCCTCTGGATTTGTGCTCGAATACGTCTTGATTCGTCTTAGAGAATTGGCGCTAAAACGAACTCTCGGCGGGAAAAGTTACATCCGGGTTCTTCGCTCATTTGCATATCGTGCAATGGCGATATAGGGAGGATACAAGGCAGCTTGCTGGGCGACGGTGCTTCCCCGGTCCCCGGTGTGGACGATAGACAGTCTCCGGCACTTTCGACGGACGATTCCCCGGTCCCCAGCACTTTCACCGGGCGCCGGGCTTCGGCACCGGTCCCCGGCACTGAACGCCACCGGTCCCCGGTACTGAACGCCACCGGTCCCCAGTACCGGTCCCCGGCACTGCACGCCACCGGTCCCAGGCACTTCCTACTGTTTTGGACCACCACCACCACCAGCAGCAGCAGCAGCAGCAGCACCACCACCACCACCACCACGTGACTTCACAGTCTGCTGACTGCCTCCAGGTTGGACTCCAACATCTCGACGGATCACTACCTGGTTGTGGACTGGGCTCGGCCAGCCATGGACCGCTGTCTGGTCACTGGCTGTGTGCCATGCGACGACCAGGCACTGGCTGTTTACCAGACCCCAGCTGTGGGCCAGTCTCTGCTGGCCACTAAACACTGGCTGTTTGCCAGCTGTGGGCAGGGTGCTGCCTGGAAGCTGGCTGTTGGCCATGCTCCTACCAGGCGCTGGCTGTTTACCTTTGGGCTTCCACCTGGCGGTTCAGAGATTGCTGGGTGTTGACAGGCTTTCGGGCTTCCACCTGGCGGTTCAGAGATTGCTCGGGTTGACAGGCCTTCGGGCTTAACAGGGGGTACCCAACTGGCTGCCGCTGTGCCATGCCGGCACTGGCTGTCGCTGGCAACAACTGGCGGTCGCCGTGCAACACCGACTGGCTGTCGCTGTGCTGGCATCGACTGGCTGTCGCCGTGCCGCCCCGGCACCAACTGGCTGTCGCCGGGTCATGCCGGCACCGTCTGGCTGTCGCCGTGCAATGCTGTAACTGACTGACTGTTGCCATGCCACGCTGGCAACAACTGGCTGTCGCCGTGCTGCGCCAGCTCCGACTGGCTGTCGCCATGCCGCGCCAGCACCGACTTGCTGTCGCCGTGCTGTGCCGGCATCAACTGGCTGTCGTTGTGCCACACTGGCACTGACTGGCTGTAGCTGTGCCGCTTCGGCACCGACTGGCTGTCACCCTGTCATGCCGACACCGTCTGGCTGTCACCGTGTCGCACCGACTGGCTGTCGCCGTGCTGCGCCAGCACCGACTGGCTGTCGCCATGCCGCTCCGGCACCGAATGGCTGTCGTCATGCCATGCCGGCACCGACTGGCTGTCGCCGTGCCATGCTGGTACCGTCTGGCTGTTGCCATGATGCGCTGGCACCGTCTGGCTGTCACAGTGCCACGCTGGCACGGACTGGCTGTCGCCGTGCCACGCCGGTACCGACTGACTGTCGCCATGCTGCACCGGCACCGACTGGCTGTCGCCATGCCGCACCGGCACCAACTGGCTGTTGCCGTGCCGGCACCGACTGGCTGTCACCGTTCCGCACCGGCACCGACTGGATGTCGCCGTGCCATGCCAGCACAAAATGGCTGTCACCGTGCCGTACCGGCACAAAATGGCTGACTCGCTGTGCCTCACCGGCACCGGGCCTCACCAGCACTGACTGGCTGTCGCCGTGCCTTGCCAGCACCGACTGGCTGTCACTGTGCCGCACCGACTGACTGTCGCTGTGCCGCCCTGGCACCTACTGGCTGCCGCTGTGCCACACTGGCTGTCGCCGTGCTACGCCGGTCACCATGCTACGCCAGTACCAACTGGCTGTTGCAGCGGTATGAACTGGCTGTCACCTTGCTGCACTCGCACTGACTGGCTGATGCCCTGCCACTCCGCAGGCCGTGCCGGCACTGACTGACTGTCGCTGTGCCGCATCGGCACCGACTGGCTGTCGCCATGTCGCACCGACTGACTCGCTGTGCCGCGCCGGCACCGACTGGCTGTCGCTGTGCAACACCGACTGGCTGTCGCTGTGCCGGCATCGACTGGCTGTCGCCGTGCCGCCCTGGCACTGACTGGCTGTTGCCGGGTCATGCCGGCACCATCTGGCTGTCGCCGTGCAACGCTGTAACCGACTGACTGTTGCCATGCCATGCTGGCAACAACTGGCTGTCGCCGTGCTGCGCCAGCTCCGACTGGCTGTCGACGTGCCGCGCCAGCACCGACTTGCTGTCGCCGTGCTGTGCCGGCATCGACTGACTGTCGCTGTGCCACTCTGGCACTGACTGGCTGTAGCCGTGCCGCTTCGGCACCGACTGGCTGTCACCCTGTCATGCCGACACCATCTGGCTGTCACCGTGTCGCACCGACTGGCTGTCGCCGTGCTGCGCCAGCACCGACTGGCTGTCGCCGTGCCGCTTCGGCACCGAATGGCTGTCGCCGTGCCATGCCGGCACCGACTGGCTGTCGCCGTGCCATGCTGGCACCGTCTGGCTGTTGCCATGCTGCGCTGGCACCGTCTGGCTGTCACAGTGCCATGCTGCCACCGGCTGGCTGTCGCCGTGCCACGCCGGTACCGACTGACTGTCGCCGTGCTGCACCGGCACCAACTGGCTGTCGCCATGCCGTACCGGCACCAACTGGCTGTTGCTGTGCCGGCACCGACTGGCTGTCACCGTTCCGCACCGGCACCGACTGGATGTCGCCGTGCCATGCCAGCACAAAATGGCTGTCACCGTGCCGTACCGGCACAAAATGGCTGACTCGCTGTGCCTCACCGGCACCGGGCCTCACCAGCACTGACTGGCTGTCGCCGTGCCTTGCCAGCACCGACTGGCTGTCACTGTGTCGCACCGACTGACTGTCGCTGTGCCGCCCTGGCACCAACTGGCTGCCGCTGTGCCACACTGGCTGTCGCCGTGCTACGCCGGTCACCATGCTACGCCGGTACCAACTGGCTGTCGCAGCAGTATGAACTGGCTGTCACCTTGCTGCGCGAGGCACAGAATGGCTGTCGCCGTGCTACGCCGGAACCAACTGGCTGTCGCCGTGCTGCACTGGCACTGACTGGCTGATGCTGTGCCGGCACTGACTGACTGTCGCTGTGCTGCATCGGCACTGACTGGCTGTCACCATGCCGCACCGACTGACTCGCTGTGCCGCGCCGGCACTGACTGGTTGTCGCTGTGCAGCGCCGGGCCGCAGCAGCACTGACTGGCTGTCTCCGTGCCTTGCTGGCACCGACTGGCTGTCACTGTGCCACACCGGCACCGACTGGCTGTCGCCGTGCCATGCCACGGGATGTCGCCGTGACTAGCTGTCGCTGTGCCGCAACGGCACCGACTGGCTGTCGCCGTGCCGCAATGGAACCGGCTGGCTGTCGCCGTGCCGCAATGGAACCGACTGGCTGTTGCCGTGCCGTAACGGCACCGACTGGCTGTTGCCGAAACGGCACCGACTGGCTGTTGCCGTGCTGCACCGGCACCGACTGGCTCGCCGTGCCACGCCTGCACAGACTGGCTGCCGCTATGCCGCTCCGGCATGAGTCTGGCTGTCACTGTACCGTGCCGGCACCATCTAGCTGTCGCTGTGCCATGCCGCAGGCTGTCACTGTGACTGGTTGTTGCTGTGCTGCGCCGGCACCAACTGGCTGTCGCCGTGCCTTGCCGGCGCCGACTTGCTGTCGGCACCGACTGGTTGTCACCGTGCCGCACTGGCACCGACTGACTGTCCCCGTACATGCCGCGGGGTGTCGCCGTTACTGGCTGTTGCCGTGCTGCGCGGGCACTGACTGGCTCGCCAGCCCTGACTGACTGCCGCCATGCCGCGCCAGCATAAGACTGGCTGTCACCGTGCCGCACTGGCTGGCTGTCGCCATGTCGCGCCGGCACTGACTAGCTGTCGCCTTGCCATGCGCAGGCTGTCACCGTGACTGGCTGTTGCTGTACTGCCCTGGCACCAACTGGCTGTCACTGGGCCGCACCGACTGGCTGTCGCCGTGCCACACCGACTGACTCACTGTGCCGCGCCGGCAGACGGGCTGTTGCTGTGCCACGCTGGTTGTCGCTGTGTCATGCCGGCGCCGTCTGTCTGTCGCCGGACCGCAGCGGCACTGACTGGTTGTCGCCGTCCCTTGCCGGCACTGACTGGCTGTCGCTGTGCCTTGCCGGAACCAACTGGCTGTCGCTGTGGTGCCGGCGCCATCTGGCTGTCGCAGTGGCACTGACTGGCTGTCGCCGTGCCACACCAACTGACTCGCTGTGCCGCGCCAGCACCGACGCTGTCTCTGTTGCCGGGCCGCAGCGGCACTGACTGGTTGTCGCCGTGCCTTGCCGGCACCGACTGGCTGTCGCCGTGCCTTGCTGGCACCAACTGGCTGTCGCTGTGCCACGCCAGCACCAACTGGCTGTCGCAGTGGCACTGACTGACTGGCTGTCGCCGTGCCTTGCCGGCACCGACTGGCTGTCACTGTGCCACGCCGCGGGACATCGCCGTGACTGGCTGTCGCTGTGCTGCAACGGCACCAACTGGCTCGCTGTGCTGCGCCAGGATAAGACTGGCTGTCACCGTGCCGTGCCGGCACAAACTGACTGTCGCCATGTCGCGCCGGCACCGACTAGCTATCGCCGTGCCATGCTGCAGGCAGTCGCTGTGACTGGCTGTTGCTGTGTCGTGCCGGCATCAACTGGCTGTCGCCGTGGCACTGACTTGCCGGCATCGACTGGCTGTCACTGTGCCGCACTGGCACCGACTGGCTGTCGCCGTGCCACGCCGCGGGTTGTAGCTGTGACCGGCTGTGTCACTGTGCCACGCCGGCACTGACTGGCGAGCAGAAACTGGCCGTTGCCGTGCCGCGCAAGCACTGACTGGCTGTTGCCGTGCTGTGCGAGCACCAACTGGCCGCTACCGTGCTGTGTGAGCACCAGCTGGCCGCTGCCGTGCGAGTGAGCTCTTGCTGGCTGCTGCACTATGGTCTTTCACATAATTTTGTGCTTTGCATGAATATGGCGAAAACATGGAGGTCTCTGATTTTCTGAGGTCCGAGAGAGAGGGGTTTTACCCCCATCTGGTGGTTATTGAAATAGCCATATCCATATGGATATGCCACCACTCAGAAATCAAACTTGGATACATTGCTCTCTCTACCCTCAACATCAGACATCATCTTCGTAGCCATATTATTTCTAGTAAAATATCTAGCAAACATCAATCAGCCGGCCATCATCAATCAGCCAGCCATCATCAATCAGCCAGCCATTATCAAGTGGCCTATTATCATCAATCAGCCAGCCATCATCAATCAGTAAGCAAATATCAATCAGCCAGCCATCATCGGTCAGTCATCCTCTATCAGCCAGACATCATCTATCAACCAACCATTATCAACCAGCCAGCCATCATTAATCAGCCAGCTATCATCAATCAGCCAGCCATCATTGATTAGCCAGCCATCATCATTCAGCCCACCAGCCAGCCAGCCATCCATCATCAATCAGTCTGCCATCATCAATTGGCCAGCAATTGACAGCCAGCTAGCCATCATCATTCAACCAGCCACCACTAATCAATCAATCAGCCAGCCCTCCATCCATCAACAATCAGCAAGCCATCGTTAATCTGCCAGCCATCATCAATCAGCCAGCCGTAATCAATTAGCCAGTCATCATCAGTCAGCTGGCCAACATCAGTCAGGTAGCCATCATTGATTATCCAGCCATCATCAGTTAGCTGACCACCATCAATTAGCCAGCCATCATCAATCAGCAAGTCATCAACCAGCCAGTCATCATCAATCAGCAAGCCATCATCAATCAGCTGGCCAACATCATCAGTCAGCCAGCCATCATTGATTAGCTAACAATCATCAATTAGCCATCATCAGTCAACCAGCCATCATCAGTCAGCCAGCCCAAATCAATTTGCCAGTCATCATCAGTCAGCTGGCCATCATTGATTTTTCAGCCATCATCAGATAGCCAGCCGCCATCAATTAGCCAGCCTAATGTGTGCAGCCTAAGTAAATATAAGGACGATATTGATGTATTACTGCATGGAACTAATATAGACATTTTACTGTTAAATGAAACATTCCTATGTGCTGACATCCCATCTTGTGAATTTGAAATTGCTGACTACGTGTTCTTTAGATGGGATAGGAATTCCTTATCAGGCAAAAAATCTGGAGGAGGCCTTGCAGCATACTGCCATAATAAGTATATGGTTCAACATATAATCAGCATGCACAAATGCTCAGCAGACATAGAAAGCATGACTCTACAACTAACTTTACCGGAAACTCGTCCAACATACATCCTAGTCGTTTACCGTCCTCCAGATGGAGCAATAGAACCAGTAATTGAGTATTTAGAACAGCTCATCTTAGACCATCAATGCCTAAACAACCCGGATATCATAGTCATGGGGGACATCAATATTGACTTAAATAAAATAAATGATCTGAAAACCCGTAAATACAAATCATTACTCTGGAATGGAACAACTGATTACCGAATCAACCAGAGTCACAGACTGCTCATCTACTCTGATAGACCATTTTGTAACCAATCGATCGGAACTTTACCATCAAATGGGGTACTTGACATAGGGATCAGTGATCACTTCTTGATCTACTGCGCCAGGAAGAAACTCAAAATCAAAAACAAGAAATTCTACATTGAGGGCCGTAGTTACTGGCAGTATGCTTGTGAGAAGTTGAGACATGAATTTATCAAAGTAGATTGGACTGAACTTTATCACACTCAAGATGTGAATGAGGCAGTATATCTATTCACACAAATAATGATCATAATAATGGATAAGCTAGCCCCCGTGAAGAAGATCATGTGCAATAATGCTAATGCTGAATGGGTGACCAATGAGTTTCATAGCTCAATTGATGAGAGAATACCATTGTTCGAAGTGCAAGCAAAACCGAACCCCTGAAAATGTCAGAAACCGAGCTGATGTGATACGCCACACCAATATGCTGAAATGTCACCTCCACAGACAATTCTTCCTAGATGCAATCGAAAATTGTACGGGTGACCTTTCAGCATACTGGAAAATTATTTGCAAATATTGGCAATATGCCCCGAAATCAGTATCTATTAAGAAGATACTGAATGCAACAGACCCTTACGAAAAAGCTGAGAAGCTAAATGAGCACTTTGTTAATGTAGGTAAACAGGTAGCGGATAAGATTAACGATGAAAACATCCCAGAGCAAGTACTATAAACTGTTGCTTGTAAATTTGATATTACCACAGTGAGTGTTGCTGAGGTAGCAAAGGCAATAGGGCTGCTGAAGAACTCTAGGTCTTACAGAGTAGATGAAATAACAACTCGAATTATAAAGGATAGTGGTAATATAATTCATGGCCCTCTTACCCATATTCTTAATTTAAGTATCTCAAACAAAATATTCCCAAATGCATGGAAACAAGAAAGGTAACCCCACTATATAAAGATGGTGATCCGACTTTACCAACAAACTACCATCTGATAACCGTCCTCCTGGTCCTGAGTAAGATACTGGAAAGACTCGCCCACAATCAACTTTATGGATATATGAGGAAAAATAACCTGTTGAGTGTCTACCAAGCGGGGTTCAGGAAGAGATGCTCCACTGAGATGTGTTTAGCAAAGTTTACGAAAAATCTGTGTAATTGTGTAGAAGCAGGACGACTCAGTGGAGGATCAATTCTCGGACCATTGCTTTTCACCATATATAATAATGACCTTCCAGCAGTACTACACGGCTCTGTCAACCTCCACGCAGACGACACAGCCATCACAATATCTAAAGACACAACGCAAGACCTCCAGGAATCATTACAAGATGAGCTTGATGGAGCCAATTTATGGATGAGGCAGAATCAACTAACATTAAATAGCTCCAAAACAAAAGTTATGTTCTTTGGAACGGCTGCTAGTTTGAAAAAAATGAAAGATATCACCATATATCATGAAGATTCGGAAATTGAGTCAGTACAAGAATTTAAATATATTGGTTTAAAATTCGACAATAAATTAACATATAAAGCACATGTGAAATATCTTAAATCAAAAACACTGTCGAAAATAAAGGGCATGCCTAGGGTATGTAGTATCATGAACTGCACCACATCATTAACACTATTTATAGCATATACATGCAGTTGTAGGCGAGACATTGTCAGAGCAC
>JAUOBU010376552.1:0-11406 GCA_032360585.1 Nereis procera | reverse complement strand
TGTCCGTAGACTACCCGCATATAAACCGCAGATACCCGCAACATTATCGTATTTTTTCAAGATACCCGCGAAACATCTGCAGATAACCTGCAAACACACGCCAAGTACCCGCTGATCATCCCCCGATAAACGCAAAATTATGTTACCAATCCACGCCACATGCAATCCACGCCACATGCAAACATCATCCTATTACCCCCGAACACACTTGAAACACCCTCAATATGCCCGCACGCATCTGCAACAAATTATGCATGAAAAAATTCCTTTTCATCCGCAAAAACCCATAATTCACCCTCCAAACACCCCCTAATCACACGCAAACGTCCACAAAACGCACGCAAAACCTTATACCCGTGACTATCCGCGCGATCACGACAATCACGATCGGCGCGAACATCGCCCCGAACACCCGCAGCAAAACCTGTGACCATGTAACCATACTATTAGCTATTGTGGCATTATTCAGAGTTAAGTGATAAAACAAGTTCCGAGGATAACCATACATTTCTTTGTTAATGGCCAGGTGAAGGCCTTGGAAGTTTATCGAATCATTCAGTTTTACACAGGGGTAATGTTTGCAAATATGTTGCACAGTGTGTCCTCTGTTGACTTCTCCTGTGGACTCACAAATCACCCTCACTCGTCCCAAGTATTTTTTTTTTGGACGACCTGATATAGTACATTCCATGCTGATTGGACATTAAATCACTTCCAACTGACCAACCATTAGTATATTATTCTGCTGAAACACTTCACATGCTGTAATGTCGTTAGCATACCAGAAGTGTGTTCCTCCGATATCACTTTTTTTTAACCAGGATACTAGGGTGATATTGGAGGATGTCTGAAAAGAGCAGTTGACTGTTCTTTTGCATTTTCATGACATGTCTCAACCTTTGTGTGATACATGATGTGTGTCCAAGATCTAGGGAGGATATTTTCTTGCACCTATCCCCATCACCCTCAAAGATCCTGAGCATAAATGGTGGGAATGACAAATGTTGTCAATTGAGAATAGTTGTCAGTCCATGCACATCTCTAACTACATAATTCATCAGATGAGAAACTTACATATTGCTTCCAGAAAGAAAAATGCTCTGGCTAATGCATAAGGGAATTTGGACGCAAAAATCCATTCCCAGTCAAGGGATGGATATGATGGTTCACTTGCTTGAAAAATGAACTGGCTACCCCTGTTCGGCCCAGACATGATATGTATCAATCTTGATATCAGAGGAGGTCACCTATGAGGACAGTGTGTACTTGGACAAGGGATACATATGAGTGTTGACTTTCATGAAAGATGGACAGGCTACCCCTGCTTGGTCAGGACTTTACTTATGACAATCTAAATATCAGAAATGTTCACCTATGTGGGCTGTCTGTACGCAGACAAGGGATGAGTGTGAAATTTTACTTGTATTAAAGATGGACAGGCGGACCTTCTTTGTCTGGACTTGACTTGCAACAATCTCAATATCAGAAAAGGTCACCTATGAGGGCCGTGGGTACTAAGACAAGAGGTGGCTGTGATAGTTTATCTGTAAGAAAGATGAAAAGACAATGCCAGCTTGGTCGAGAACTTACTTGTATAGTAGAGGCTAATTATTCAACTACATAGATCTCCATGTATTCAAGGTCATCATACACAACCTTGATATGCTACATGTATTTCTTCTACTTGTAGGCTAAGGAGAATCGTATTACCTTGATGTTGATGACGATC
Organism: Nereis procera; assembly: GCA_032360585.1. Taxonomy (NCBI): domain Eukaryota; kingdom Metazoa; phylum Annelida; class Polychaeta; order Phyllodocida; family Nereididae; genus Nereis; species Nereis procera. The sequence goes on along the minus strand of JAUOBU010376552.1, from coordinate 9,677 downwards.
ATCACCATCTTCATCACCTGTCAGATGCCTGCATTCATCAACACATTTCTGCAGAGAGGCTCTTGTGGCTCATTTGATCAATATTTCACCTTTGTCAGCAATATTCTTGTATTCACAAATTCCAACACTAACTTCTTCATATACATGTATTTCAATTCGAGATTCAGGAACATCATCAAGAGCAAGGTTGGAAAAATATTGTGTTGGTGATTGTTCGCCTTATGCCAATGACATTCTCAGAGACCATGCTCACCTGACAAAGGATATGTTCATGTACAGCCGAACATACCAACAACTCCATGTACTGAAAGCAAATTCTGTCAGTGATGTGTCAATATGTATATATTTTCTGCTGCTGTGAATACAGTCAGTCCATCGAATATTCGTTGATGTCACCAATAAAGTCCACCATGGCTGGCTTCGAACCAGCCACTGTAGTCATCGTTTGTTTTTTCTAATAACGGTTATCCAATCACACCTCTGCCTACATACAATCATTGTCCATTTTCACGTAGAACGTGATGCATACAATCAAGTCCAAATACCATGTAAAAGACCCAGGGCAACAGGAAAAATAGAGTTGGCTCAGTAGAGATGATTACACAATGTGATCTAGTATTTATTTCAGCCCGAGCCCTCTTTACATATCCAAAAACTCTGAGTGTCTGCAATACTCCAAATCCACAATACTCCAAATATTTTGGTGGGTATACTTATGTAGCTGCTAACCCGGATAAATTTTATGATGTCTTCTCCATCATGTTTCTTCAGATTTGCATAACGGTAGATTGGCGAATATCCAGCAGTTTTTTGTATTGCTTGGGCCCTCTCACCATGAGACATCTCTTATATATCTATGTTCTTGTGCGTGGGATGCATACTTCATCCAGTATACTTCATATGTAGTCTATTTTGCACCTGTTAAGTTGATACTTGGTTCATATCACACCAGTTTCAAATCAATCTCTTCGAGGCTTATATGTGGCATAGAGTAGTATCACCAATTATTTGAACGAGTTTGTGGTTGAGCTATATATCTTTTCCTCTCGAATTCAATGTAGTTTCCTCAGCTTGTGACTGGGTCGATCTCTGAAGTAGGTATACATTGTCATAGTTGTAGGGGGTGCTAGTGATAATGAGGATTATCCAGAAATCATATGTTGAATTCAGCCACTCACTCGGGCAGAACAGTCCAGCCAAGTCGAGATCATGTTAACTGATCTCATGTTTACAGAGTGACAAAGACGCCATCATTTTGAAATCTGCTCCATGCAGTGTGAATTTCATAGCCTCTATCGCCTACTGGTATCGACTTCTTGATGTTGACCAACACTTGAATGACAGATTCAACAAAATATGCTTTCCATGTGTAACATCGCTACAACTACTCTTCAGAATACTGAAAATCATCACTTTCACCACAATATCCCCCAAAATCAACCTTAGATGTGCCTGTCTTTCAAATTAAGATTATAAGGCAACAAATTGCCTGGTTTGAATGAAAAGAAACACCGAAGTAGGGAAATCGATCTGGCCAATAGCCTGAGCTGTGAATTGCTGAAAGAGCGATATGGATGGAAATTGATGAAATATTCCAAGGGTCAAAATGAATAAACCCGATGATGGCATAGATGATTATTCCGAGTAATTTTGTATGAAGCAGCATCAAACCTGCATCTAAACAAATTAGCACTATGCCCTTATGAGTAAGCTTGGTATTTGAGTCGAAATGGCAGAAATACCAACTAATGCCAAATTATCATTAAAAATTATTGTGTACTTGAGATGTCTGATAAATGTCGGACTTGGGTTTCGTTGCAAAGTGTATTGAAGCATCATTACTATCCAACTTATTGGGATGAGTTAGTTGATGTAACACAAGTTGTTATTGGTCTAATGTCATTTCAATTTGCTTAATTGTCAGTCTGTAACAATCACATATTTGAACTTGAAGTTGATGTGTTGTCTCTACCACATCCCACTTGTTGCTGAGGGTTGCAGGCTTGAGAGTAGCAGCATCTGAAGTGAAGGGACTACTGGTCACTACCAGACCTGGCCGCAGCAGGCCAAAATAGTGCTGTACACCACATGTCAGGCAAACTGATCACTGCCAGGAGAGCAGCTGCAGGCAATAACAGCGCAGTGCCTGAGGTGTCAGGCAAACCGATCATTGCCCTATTGGTGTTAGCAGGCTCAAGAAGCACAGTGTCTTAGATGATGCGCCCACTGATCACAGCCCCCTACTGGTAGCAGCCGGCTCAAGAAGTGCAGTGCCTTAGGTGATGGGCCTCCTAATCACTGCCCCACTGGTAGCAGCAGGTTCAAGGAGCGCAGTGCCTGAGATGATGAGCTTACTGATCACTGCCCCTACTGGTAGCAGCATGCTCGAGGAGCGCAGTGTCTGAGGTGATGGGCCCCTACTGATCACTGCTCCATTGGTAACAGCATGCTCGAGGAGCGCAGTGTCTGAGGTGATCGGCCTACTGATCACTCCTCCACTGGTAGCAGCAGGCTCAAGGAACGAAGTGCCTTAGATGATGCACCAACTGATCACAGCGCCTGCTAGTAGCAGCATGACGAGAAGCGCAGTGTCTGAGGTGATGAGCCTACTGATCACTGCTCCACTGGTAGCAGCAGACTCAAGATGCGAAGTGCCCTAGATGATGCGCCAACTGATCACTGCCCCCACTGGTAGCAGCATGCTCAAGGAGTGCAGGATCTGAGGTGATAGGCCTACTGATCACTGCTCCACTGGTAGCAGCAGGCTCAAGGAGCGCAGTGTCTGAGGTGTCAGGTATACTGATCATTGTCCTATTGGTAGCAGCAGGCTCAAGAAGCGCAGTGTTTGAGGTGACAGGTCTACTGATCATTGCCCCATCAGTGACAGAAGGCTCAAGTAGCGCAGTGTCTGAGGTGTCAAGTATACTGATCAATGCCCCATCAGTAACAGCAGGCTCATTGAGCACAGTGTTTGAGGTGTCAGGCCTACTGATCATTGCCCCATTGGTGGCAGCAGGTTCGAGGTGCGCAGTGTCTAAGGTATAAGGCCTACTCATTGCCCCATTGATGGCGGCAGGCTCAACGAGTGCAGTGCAATACCATAAACAAAGCATGGCATTTGGGCAGATTCTGTCTGAAATGTCTACTGCCGATATATGACCACTTACAAAATAGGGCCTTCACTAGTCAGGGCCTAATGTAGTGAGTGGCCCTATCAAACTGTAACTTCGGGCAGATTCTGTCTGAAAGATCTACTGCCAACATAAGACCACTTACGACACAAGGCCTTCACTAGTCAGGGTTTAAACTAGCAAGTGGCCTTATGTCCGCAGTGAGACTTTCTGAAATGTCAAATCTGACATCAGGTCATTATGGGCAGATTTTGTCTGAAAAGTCTACTGCCAACATGAGACAATATACCACATTAGGCCCTCGCTGGTCAAGGCCCTATATAGTAAATGATCTTATGTTCGCAGCCTTTAAACATGTAGATCGCTTACGACATACGTCTCTGATTAGCCAGGGTCTTATATGGGGAGTGGCTTTATGTTGCCAGCGCTAATAAATGTGATTGACTTACAAGAAAGGGCCCTGAGAAATGTACTCCCAGACATGACGTATCCAGAAATACTTTTGAATAGAACAGAGCATTCCGAACTTATAGGAATACTCTGTCACAAGCCTCCATATCAATGAGGTGGGTTCATGCTCGCGAACAAGCTCACAAACAAGCAAACAACATTAACTAACAATATCATAAATTTTAATGGTTAGATTTACTCAACTGTATACTCCCAATGTAGATATGGGTTAAGTGACTTTGACAAATCAGACAGGTTCATCAATGCTTATTGGTCCCTTTGTGCTCACATTTAGCTATTATTTGATGACTTTACTCTCGAATGTCCTGGACAACATAGTCCACCAACGCGATTTGGTTCTTGATTCCAAAAGGGCATGTATTGCCTGAGCAATGGAGTTTTTATGGGGATGCCCTTGGTCTATGTTCTACACTGTCTGTTAGTAGATCTGGTGATGTCGTATCAGTATTGCCAGGTAATGGGTCATCCGAGAGCTATACTTATCCGAGAGATTGATCCACCATATTGGGTGATGGAGAATCTCCGAGTTGGTCATTAAACTACCTTTCAATCAGAATCGACGATGTCGAATCATCTGCATCAATTCCATGTTGAGGACTGGGTTCATAAAAAATTCTTTACACAATAAATGGAGGGCTATATCTTCTGAGCAGCTCTGAGGTACTCTGTGCTGCCTCTTGGATGATATCCTCTCGATATTTTCACTCGTTTGCGAGCTGTCCATCGAATGTTCCAGGCCATGAGCAGAATCAGGCATTTGTCAAAGGTAGGTACTGGTCATGTGGAATGGAATCGATGAAGGCATTTTTGGCGAGGTTTGGATTTCTCTTCAGTCTTATCAACAACCTGATAAATAACTTGGTTTAAAATAGTAACTGAGCAATCTCAAAGTCACTGACCAGCAACTGGAAATTGATACCATCGATCTTCTCCAGCACTTCAATGTCTGCCCCTTGACGACTTTTGACAAAGTCTCACTCTAATTCAGACAATATCAAATCAATGTGTAACACCCTGTAGGTGCAACGGGGGGACATTTTTTCAACTCTAGGAACAAGCTTCGATCATCCACATGGCATACTATAGCTGTGTAGAAGATTCACATAGTGTCAATACTGGAGATGCTATACAAAAAGGTTGTATGTACCGAAAAAAAAAACGAGAAACATCCAGGAAGTGTATTATTGTAAGGAGACCACTTTTATTTGAGACGTTGCCAAAAAGTGGCAAACAATAGCAAACCAAGTCCGTCAATTGCAAGTTCAATGAAACATAGATGAAATATGTCAGTGACGCATAAGTGATCATATAAAACATGTATACTAGGTGGATGTTTGTAATGATTTTGTTCTACTAATTCATATTGATCAACAACAGAGAGTAATAAGGTGCGAGATATTTAGTTGGTGGAATTTTTATTTGTGCGTGATGCCCTCTGCATTATGGTAAGCTATCAAGTGGGAAAGGCAATAAACCTGCAGCCTCGCCTTTGTGATAGAAGTCTCTCCTCGAAACCGAGGTAGGGCTGCCATTGCGAGTTTCAACCATTTATATTTTAGAATTATACTCACGACAGTATTTGTTTATACAAACGACATGTACATCAACCAGTCAGCTCCAATTTATTGCAACTTGCCCCCCACCCCACGTACCAGGACTTTGCATTTATAATATAGAACAATCGTTAGTCAATAATTCTATATAATCATAGACAATAGAAGATGTATTTGGGAATAAGTGCTTTGGAAAACTTCATACAAATGTCTTTTCTTCTTCTTCTCTCTTCATGATGTTTATATCATAATTGAGATGTCGCATTGATAGCAAATTGTAATATTAAATGATCAATCTGGTATAGAAGAACACCGATGAACAAACAAGAAGAGCAGCACTCTAAGAGATGGCACCACTGACAGCAGCAGGCCAAAGGAATGCAGCACCCGAGGTGGCGGGCTTACTCACCACTGTCTGGGCTAGCTACAGCATGCAGGAATCCCACTATCCAAGGTGACAGGCCTACTGATCACTGCCCACGCTAGCAGGCCAGAGAGGTGCAGCATCCGAGGTGATGGCAATACTGACAGCAGCAAGCCCAGGGAGTGCAGCACCTGAGGGGGTGAGACTACTGATCACTGCCCTACCAGCTGCAGCAAGCGCGAGTAGCCCAGCACCAAAAGTGACAATTATTCAACTGGGATGGAATGAAGTTAAACTGCAGTAGGAAGAAAAATCTTTCCAAGAAGTTACTTCATCAATTTTCAAATTACTGAAAGCCACATCGATGGAAATTGATGCTGTAGTGAGAGGATTATGATTCCTTTCACACTTATCAGCTCGAAAAGTTTTAATTCATATTCCATATTCAGGTGTATTCGATCCACTGTACATAGTTGTGAACACCATGTGAAATATGTACATCCCTGAAAAAGATTTCAACTCCTGTCAGATTATTCTCTGAGTGGTTTTGATCATTCCTTGCAGCTGCTTGCCGAGCCTTGCCGAGGCTGACACAGGGAGTCATTCATATACCATATTCCCGAGTATTCGATCCACTGTACATAGTTGTGAACACCATGTGAAATATGTACATCCCTGAAACAGATTTAAACTTCTGTCAAATTATTCTCTGAGTGATATTAATTATTCCTTGTAGCCGCTTGCCGAGACAACTTAGCCTGACACAAGGCCATAGTCACAGTAGACTCGGTAAAGCATGCCAACAAGTACTGAACATTCATGTAGACCCGTTGTGTTTGCATGTGATTGTTTATTCAATCTGGTAGAATATGCAGTACATATCATTCCGGATTAAACCAGTCCTAAATATTCATAACTCCGATACAAGTGATATATCATCAATAGTACAAACTAAACAATTTCACTTGCCACATATTCATATACTAACAAACGGAACAATTTAATATTCAATTTCTAATTCATATACAGGCAAAATGCTTTTCATTGAAAACCCAACACAGTTACCAGCAGTATAAGGAACCGCCATGCAAATACATATAGTTTCATCTCAGCTCTCAAGCTGATACAGTCAAGTCTCATTGGTAATTTAGTCATACAAATCGACCCAGAGTCATTCCATACTGCATTCATTTCACTTACCCTACTTGAAAACTACGAACTCATCATATTCTGCTTCCCAATATATCTATGTTAATGACCAACTCTCCCACTCAAAACGACAGGAGATATAAATCGGATGCTGATCCATCATTCTGTATTGATGAGATTCACAGGGTGGGTTTTTTTCCCCAAGAATGAATATATTCGTGCATAGCAGGTGCTCATATCTTATATCAGTTTGTTGACGCGACAGCTATATGTGGGAAGACTGTGTTATAAATTGACCTCACCTTCAGGCTCATATTGACAAAATCAGTAAGGTTACCGATGCACAATCAATACATAGAGGCTCCACCGAAAACAGAAACCCATACACATGTCACGTTATCTAAGGCCATCTCCTGATGTCTTGTTTTGTTGATGGTTAACGAAATATATGTTGTGTGTCAAAAGTCTACAAGGAATCATTGCCTTATCTCCTGCTACAATAGCCCAACATACCTTGTGCACGAATTACAGGAAACTGGGGAGATTGTCGGTTGGGAATAGCTGATAGCTAGTCACAATCTTATGCATGTCACTGAAAGGTCATCTAATAAATGATGGGGAGATAGGTGCCCATGCTATCTCCAAACACTATCGAATATCAATACGGAGATGTGCTCAACATAATGATTATTCATTTCTCTTCTCTAACCCCAAAAATGTCCGATTGGGAGGATTTTGATGGCCTGATTTGAATGAAACGAAAAACAAATGGTGTTAGGGAATTGGAACTGGCCACGTATATATTTTATCGATTCACCAACTAAATTGATGTGATACTGAGGGTTTGAATGGTGTATTGTGTTCGAAGATGGCATGTTCTGAAGGTGAAAAGACCCATCAGTGGATTTTGGTTTCCTCACTAAAGAGTGTGATGCAGTCTCTCAGTGAATTAGCACGATCCATCAGATGTCATGTATATTGCACGAGTAATTTGAATGTATTGTTGTACTTCTTTATGTTAGCAATGTATTTATCGGGAAGATCAGGTTTGACAAAGAAGGAATGTATATTGTATGGCCTACCAGTATGGATGAACAATGACAAATGCACGAGGATTGACACTTCTACTACTCTTTCGATTCCCACCCAACCGACGATTTCATCAACTCATATTCCATGCTATGCATCGATGAAAGAGACACAAAGACTTGATGCTCTTTAGTTTTGGTTTCATTCGAACCAGGCCAATCATCGTCATTGTCAGCGTCATCGTCATCATCATCGTCATCGTCATCGTCGTCGTCGTCGTCGTCGTCGTCATCATCAACATCAGTCAGCCAGTCATCATCAATCAGCCAGTCATCATCATTAGTCAGTCAGCCAACATCAATCAGACTGTCATCATCAGCCAGCCATCATCAGCCAGTCATCATCGATCAGCTGCCATTGTCAAAAGGCCAGCCATCATCAGTCAGCCATCTCTAATCAGTCAGTCATCATCAGCCAGCCAGCCAGCTATTGTCAGTCAGCCATCTCTAATCAGTCAGTCTGCCATCATCAATGAGTCAGCCATCATCAGTCAACTACCAATCATCAAACAGCCAACCATCAGCAATCAGCCAGCCATTATCAGCAAGCCATCATCATTCAGCTAGTCACCATCAGTCAACCAGCCATCATCAATCAGCCAGCCATCATCAATCAGCCAGCTACCATCAGTTAGTCAGTCAGTGAGTCGGTTGGTCGGTGGGTTGGTGGGTCGGTGGGTCGGTGGGTTGGTCGGTCAGTCAGTTAGTCAGTCAGTCAGTCAGTCAGTCAGTCAGTCAGTCAGTCAGTCATCATCAGTAAGCCAGCCAATATTAATCAGTCAGCCATGATGAGTCTGTCAGCCTGTCATCATTATTCAGCCAGCCATCATCAATCAGCCAGCTGTCATCAATCTGTCCACAGGGCGAACAATAAGGTCGAAAAAAACATGCAGACCTTGGATTTTATTCTGTATCGCTCTCTAAGATTCAACCCCTGCACTGGGTCCGTAATGCATGATGAACCAATCCTTCACTCATTTTCGCGCCATTGTGACTTGAAACGAGCGCAATATAGGAGTAAAGACAACCTGAAGCTATCATGCTATGTTGATGTACCAATCAAATCCGAAGTCAGCATAAACTCTATGGTTCTACTGCCAAAATGACTGGAATCCATGACTGCTAGAATGGAGGGGGCAATTACAGAGATTAGTAATAATGTTTAGCATGTACCTGTATGCGCAGACGAGGGGCGGTGGGGAGACATATTGAAATCGACACTCGGTGGGATACTGTGGTCAGTGCCACGCGCTATCGACAGGGTCAACCGGGGTAAAACCGCCAGGGGCTACTTTATGTGACCTTGCTAGCCTGAGTAGCCGAACCACACTGAACTGACCTGGGTCAACCTATACTACCCCTCTCGCTCCCGGAACCAAAATCAACTTTGGATATTGTGTCCTTCAAGTCTAATTACAATGCTTCGAATGGTCTGATACGGGAAAAAGAAACAACAACAAAACTGTAGCAGGGAATAAGATCTAACCATGTGGCTATTTCATCAAATCAAAGGTCACCACTGTGAGCTGTGAAATGATGAAATAGCCACATATATGGAAATCGGTCCAGTAGTGAAAGTGTTAAACAGCTAACTGGCCAGATCATATTTCCTACAGAAGTTTGTTATTCAAGTTGGACCATCGGAAGCCTTGCAGTATTGCAATCACGGCTATGCAGCGCTCCTGGTGGTGGGAGATGTCAACACGGCATGCCGGTCCCAGATTGAAACAAGAAGTGAGCAGGCTACTTCAAACACCATGGATATAGCATGCACATTGTGATAGGGTCCAATTCACTGGCATTTTCCCGCAGGTTTGAAGGGCTCTGATAATTGTGAACAACCAAACGTTCTCAACAATCAACAGAGACTTTAGAAGATAGTCCACCCCTTTCAAGAGTGAAAAAATGTTTGTTCAGGGGT
>JAUOBU010374330.1:0-11417 GCA_032360585.1 Nereis procera | reverse complement strand
AGAGTGCCTTTCATAAACAACTATGTCACAGACAGAGTGCCTTTCATAAACTACTATGTCATAGACAGAGTGCCTTTCATAAACAACTATGTCACAGACAGAGTGCCTTTCATAAACTACTATGTCATAGACAGAGTGCCTTTCATAAACAACTATGTCACAGACAGAGTGCCTTTCATAAACTACTATGTCATAGACAGAGTGCCTTTTATCAACTACTATGTCATAGAAAGAGTGCCTTTCATAAACTACTATGTCATGGACAGAGTGCCTTTTATGAACTACTATGTCATAGACAGAGTGCCTATTATGAACTACTATGTCATAGACAGAGCGCCTTTCATAAACTATGATGTCATGGACAGAGTGCCTTTTATGAACTATGATGTCATAGACAGAGTGCCTTTTATAAACTACTATGTCATAGACAGAGCGCCTTTCATAAACTACGATGTCATGGACAGAGTGCCTTTTATAAACTACTAAGTCATAGACAGAGTGCCTTTTATAAACTACTATGTCAAAGACAGAGTGCCTATTATGAACTACTATGCCATAGACAGAGTGCCTTTTATAAACTACTATGTCATAGAAAGAGTGCCTTTCATAAACTACTATGTCATGGACAGAGTACCTTTTATGAACTACTATGTCATAGACAGAGTGCCTATTATGAACTACTATGTCACAGACAGAGCGCCTTTCATAAATTATGATGTCATGGACAGAGTGCCTTTTATAAACTTTTATAAACTACTAAGTCATAGAGAGAGTGCCTTTTATAAACTACTATGTCATAGACAGAGCGCCTTTCATAAACTATGATGTCATGGACAGAGTGCCTTTTATAAACTACTAAGTCATTGACAGAGTGCCTTTTATAAACTACTATGTCAAAGACAGAGTGCCTTTTATGAACTACTATGTCATAGACAGAGTGCCTTTTATAAACTACTATGTCATAGACAGAGTGCCTTTCATAAACTACTTTGTCATAGACAGAGTCCCTCTAGAGACTACTATGTCAAAGACAGAGTGCCTTTCATGAAGATCTATGTCATGGATGAAGTGTCTTTCATAAACTACTATGTCATGGACAGAGTGCCTTCCCCCTCCCCATCACCCAAACCCATACCCAATTAAATACTACTAGTTTGTGCCTTTCTTGAACTTCTATGTCATAGACAGAGTGCCTTGTATAAACTACTATGTCATAGACAGAGTGCCTTTTATAAACTACTATGTCATAGACAGAGTGCCTTCTATAAACTACTATGTCATAGACAGAGTGTCTTTAGAGACTACTATGTCATAGACAGAGTGCCTTTCATGAAGATCTATGTCATGGATGAAGTGCCTTTCGTAAACTACTATGTCATAGACAGAGTGCCTTCCCCCTCCCCATCACCCAAACCCATACCCAATTAAATACTACTAGCTGACCCGAACATAACTCACGTTGCTTAGAATATGAACAAAGATATAACAACGGATATCTCTTTGCATTTATTGGCCATTGCTGCCTCAGGACAGACCATCATGGTCAATGACCTTCAGGGAGCCCTAGCACAACTTGAGACAATGCCAGCCACCACCCCACCCCTACTCAAACAATGACTTTCGGCTCGGGAGAGCTGACGAACACCATCGCTGCTCGCAATGAAACCTATAGACCGCCATGCATTAACATGCGCCATTGAATGACAACCCCTGACTGACGCCTGCGCCACTCCCATAATACCATTCACGAATGTACCATCGCATCTACCACAACGCCGCCAGCTTCTGATTGTCGAACATCAGCCATGCGACGACCACTGAAATTGCGACAAAAATATGACCATACTGCACGACCTTATAAGGAACTCCTACATTCAATGATCAAATTTATTATAACCACTGTACTAATTGCTCGCACTGTTCACCAAACACATTACCCGCTGAATGCTTGTATGATCATTGCCAATACCTGCACTTGTGATACCAAAACTGTTTATGCTACCCATCAAACACGTGAGCGACACTGGCGCCAAACAGCAACGTACAAGCACATCCTCCACATAAGCAGATTGTACAAGGTGTTTCAGACTGACTCCCCCTTGGTTCAATCTGCCTGCAGTTGCCCAAATAGTCTTGTATTTCCACCTTTCGATCCCACATCAATGACTTCGACTACTTTATTGATGTTATGACACTTGCTTGCAGGAGGACGATCATGTAAACCACCTTGTGGCATGGATGCGCATTATGGTTGTTGAGCACTGCCCCCTCTTCAATCTACCTTATGAAATTGATACTGCAAACCTACCCAACTGCCTGATGATTGGTGACTCACATGTAGCCAGACTACCTAAAAGGTGAGAACTGCCCAAAACTGTTCAAAATCCTAGTGCAAAAGCTCAGTCAGATATCCGTCGGTGGAGCCAAATGTATGAACATACTTGATTTACTTCAAGGGATTGGCCTGACTCGGCACAAGCAACATCCAGGTAACCAGTGGCTTAGCATAACTTCTTCAGCAAGTAAGCTAGAGTATATCATCATCATGGTAGGTGGTAATGACTTCGATTGTTTCAATAGCCATTTGAAACTACTGTGGAGGAAGTGCAACAGAGATCTGGATATGTATCGTAGTGAAGCACGTCTGGCACAAAAGAAAGGGTTTGAGAACATCTGCCATGGCCTTACTAGATCCACCTTGCCATCCCTTTGGCGCACGTTCATTTTGTCACAATATTCCCACGATCGCATTGGTCAGCTCAGACGAGAAGCCTAACAAGCTGGGAGGACTATCATGTAGAAGAGAAATTGAGATGCAAACCCATCCACCTGTGAGACCTGTACCTTCATCGAAAAAGATGTCTGAAGGCTCCGTTATTCAGAGATGACATTATGCCGGGACTTCTCGACTTTGGGGGGTACATCCTAATCACATTGGCTATCAGATAATGACCAGAGACATTCTTGGTGCAGTATTCAGCCACTTCACAAAATCAAATAATCGTTGATAGGTAGCACTCATCTGCAGTTCTAATGATACCGCCATCCAACTTGGCTACATCTCCCATAAAAAATCTTGTGTTTGTCAGACTGACAAGCTCAAGTGTTTTTTATTATCTGATTATGCCATTACCATCACTAGCAAATACAATTGCCTTAACTGCTGTATCACTCTGTTTCAGATTTCACTATAAGAAATAGTATGACAATGCAGTACCATCTACAGTAGGTATTCATGCCAACATCAAATACCAAGTACCAAGCTATACACAGATCACCATATACCTTCCTGTTTGAATGTTTTCAGGAATGCTAGTGCCATGACGATATAAACGTACAAGCCTTACATATCCTGCCCTCTGTTATCACAGTCTATGTTGACAGAAACGATATAAGCATAAAAGCCTTATATCAACTCTTATGATGTCACGTCGATAGTGTTATTTATAGGATGATATGAGCATAAAAGCCTTGCATCTCCTAGTCTACTGTCTTTATAATAATGACCTATGTCACTATGGATGTCAATTGTACCCATTCAATGATGTTTACCCTAACTGAGATCTTCCATACCAAGCATGCTGCCAAACACCATAAATAATGCTTGGGATGAAAGTTCCTTTCTACATGTCACACCCCATAATCAGTATGCAAACGGATACCACCGCATAACCCATGTAACCCATGTATGCTTATGAAATGATGACTTACCATCTGTGATTTTCATATACCGCCACTCTGCTCTTCTTATACAGTATCGCATGGAGATCAAGATACATCGGGTCAGAAATATATTGACCAGTGGAAGTCTGTGGTCTTCCTCTCCGAAATGTACACAATACCATAGCTAATATAGATATATATATATATATATAGCAGGGTGTTAGCATTGTATACCAAACATCCATCTGCCATTTAGTGCAATCGCCATAAGGACCATTGGTAATCATACTGGTTTGATGCTACCAACTACATAAGCTATGGTTCTAATGAATTTGTCCTACATATCGACAATAGTTTTGTTCTAAGGTCTTGGATTCAACTGCAATCCGCTCAACGCATCACCATCACGCCATTAGTATTTTAACAAGGTGTCAGAGAAATGATGGCTTCGTCATCTGTGATTTTCATATATCTTCGCACAATGCCCCATCACTGCTTTATGTATGAATACCTTTCAGGCAACTATTGAACCATGTTTGGCAACTGGAAGAACCTGAGTTCACTCCCTTCCAAAAAGGTGAAACCTCATCTGTGATTTGCATATATTGTGACTCGCACTGATCCTACAACTACCCACCCCCCCACTTGTGACCTTTGTATACTTACATGAAACAGCATCATGGTAAATCCATGTCTTTGCCGACCCATGGTTCTAGATACTTCAACCAAACATGAACAACACCTTACCACTCTTAACATATCCCTCCCCATCTGCTCCCTGGGGACATCTGCTCTGTGACAGCCACAAAGACAGCGGTACATAATATCGTTATGTGGGGACCTATAGTAAAGGCAAATTATTCTAGTGCCACTCAACTCTCCTGTGTTTGGGGAACAAGTCCAGTAATTAATGATTTGCCAAGCACACGACTATACTCTGCATACTTTTGCAAAATGTGTACGGAAAACTTCTTTCACCAAATTACCCATAAATGACAGAAAACTGTTCAAAAACCTTGAGTATGCTAAAGGGCATCACTATCTGCTCGCTCAATATTAGAAGTGTTCTAAAATATAAAGACGACTTAGAAATAGTTATGAGACAGGCTGATATAGACCTTATCGCCCTAATTGATACTATAAGGATGAAGAATTGGAAATGAAGGGGTATACATTCATTCGCAGTGATAGAACTGCTGCATCAGGAAAAACGGTCGGAGGAGGACTACTGATCTACTATAACTCTAAATACTTGTTGGTACAACGGGAATGCCATTGCTGTCCTGACATTGAGACATTATGGTTCTGTTTGAAACTCCCGTCCACGAGGGACACTGTCATATGCTCAGTGTACTGCCCCCCTCTAACAGATCTACTAACAAGGCTATCGACACATTAGAGGGACAAATAGCATCTAATGTCAATCTACAAATGGATGACATTATAATTCTTGGTGACCTAAACATTGATGTTCTAAATGAAATGAGGCTTAAACCAAAAAATATGCTGAATTTCTCAGGGTATTACATTTAGAACAAATTATTACAACCCCTACAAGACTAACCGTAAACACCTCCACTCTAATAGACCATATAGTAGTAAATAGAGGGGATATGTACTACCAGCAAGGAACCTTGGATTTAGGGTTCAGGGATCATCATTCAATATATACGGCCAGAAATATTGAAGGTCCATAAAACCTACATATGGCCAGGAAGCTATAGGAACTTCACAGACAAGAAAATGCTTGACCTAGCTTGCAAAATAAATTGGGACAATGTACTCTCTTGCCTAAATGTCAATGAAGCTGTTGAACCATTTACCAACGGCCGGAGTAAATAAGATAGCACCTTTCAAGCAGAATAAAGGTAATGTAAATAACTCTGAATGGGTCACTGATGAGTACTTGAGCTATGTTGATAGTAGAGAGGCGGTCTGCAATCGCTGGAAAAAGAATAAAACGTTAGAAAATTTCTAAGCTAGAAATGAAGCCTATCGTATCACCAACCGCCTGAAATGCCATCTCCAAAGAGAATACTTCAGGACAGCCTCAGAGAAATGCAAAGGTGATTCAGCGGCTCTACATAAGCTGATCAAAAGATATTGGCCTTATGGACGAACCAAAACCGGAATCCTGAAAATCCTAGGTGATACTGAGCCTAAACAAATGGCAGCACCCTTGAACTCTCACTTCACAAATGTAAGTAAAGATCTACTGAAAGACCTGGAAATAGTTGTTTTTCAGCCCCTTAATGTAGTTGGTGGAATGTTTGACCTACAGCCCCTGACAGCATCTAAAGTAGCAAAGGCAATCTTGAAGTTGAGCTCCTCAAAATCAAGTGGAATGGATGGAATTACATCGAGAATGCTCAAAGCATGTGGGAAATACATTCACGACGCTCTAATGTATATCATTAACCTAAGTATCTCTACGAGTGTCTTCCCTGCTCTGTGGAAATGTGGGAAGATTACCCTACTTCATAAGGATGGAAGTACAGAGGACCCTGACAACTATCGTTCCATCACTGTATTGTCAGTAACTAGCAAAATACTTGAAAGGATGGTCGATATTCAATCGTATGATTATCTTACAGAACAAAAACTACTGAGTGATTGTCAATCGGGGTTCAGGAAGAGCCACTCCACTGGGAGTTGTCGTGCAGATTTTACAAGCAATCTAACACAAAACTTGGATGTAGGCACGCCCAGTGGGGTGCTCTTCCTGGACCTCAAAAAAGCCTTTGACATGGTTGATCACAAAATATTATTAAGTAAATTAAAATCCTATGGTATGAAACCTAACACTGTCAAGTGGTACAGAAGTTACTTGAGCGGCCGTACTCAAGTGACGTGTGTAAATAATGTAACATCATCTCCAATGGAAGTTACATGCGGAGCCCCCCAGGGGTCGATTCTGGGCCCCATGCTATCTATACACGATTTACCCACAGAATTGAAATCAACTGTATACCTATACACGGATGACACCGCCATTACTCTAACAGGACGAAATGCCAATCAAATCCAAGAGGACCTCCAAAGTGAATTAGACACTGCCGCCAATTGGATGGCACAAAATAAGCTAAGATTAAACCATAAAAAAACAAAGCTGATGTTTTTTGGTACTAATAATAGTCTAAACAAGGTAGACAACATCACAATAAACTACAAAAACCAGCGCATTGAATCAGTAGACACATTCAAGTACTTAATAATAAAGAAGCTCACGTACACAGCCCATGTGAATTACCTTAAGGGTATAACCTATGGTAAGATAACAGCGCTCTCGAGAGCACGAAATATCATGAAAAAGACACCGCCCTCTCCATCTACAAAATGATGATCATGCCTCATTACGATTACTGCGATTTTATATATAATGGCCTAAGTGTACACGACACACATGAATTACAGAAACTCCAAAATATCGATCTACAAACGATACTCTCAACTGACGTCTACACGCCTATACAAGCAATGCATACGGAAACTAAACTTGATAAGTTAGCCACAAGACGAATAAAACATACAGTACAAGAGGCATATAAATGTATACATAAGCTAGCCCCGGTAAAAACACAACGCCTGTTCAAAAAGGTTGACGAGAATCATCAAGGAAAAACATGTGCAAGTGAAAATGAGGAACTCCAAGTACCTAATTTCAAACTTGCTATCAGTCGGGGATGCCTCCAATATATCGGTCCAATTGAATGGAACAAGATACCCCTGGCCATAAGGAAGGCAATCACTCTGGTGAAATTTATAAAGGACATTAATGATCTGGAGTTGAACTAACTAGCAGAATTAACTGAATAAATTTCGGAGTATGCCCTCTTCAGATACTATCTGTACCATTGTTTATCTCGGATGCACTGGAAATGTACTCTTGAGTGGAGGTGCAACCGAGAATAAATAACCAACCAAACAAACAAACGAACCCTCATGTGACACATCACCCTTCCCATCACCCTCGTGCGATGCATCCACCCTCTCCATCACCTCCCCATTACCCTCATGTGACACATCTACCCTCCCCATCACCTTCCTCATCACCCTCATGTGATGCATCACCCCTCCCCATTTCCCTCATGTGACGCATCCACTCTCCCCATCACCCTTCCCATCACCCTCATATGATGCATCCACCCTCCCCATCACCCTCATGTGATGCATCATCCCTCCCCATCACCCTTCCCATCCCCCTCATGTGACACATCATCCTCCCCATCACCCTCATGTGACATATCCACCCTCCCCATCACCTTCCCCACCAGCCTCATGTGACACATCACCCTTCTCATCACCCTGATGTGACGCATCCACCCTCCCCATCACTCTTCCCATCATTCTCATGTGACGCATCCACCCTCCAAATCACCCACATGTGACACATCACCCTCCCCATCACCTTCCTCATTACCCTCATGTTATGCATCTCCCCTCCCAATCACCCTCATGTGACTCATCCACCCTCCCCATCACCCCCCCCCCATCACCCCCATGTGACTCATCACCCTCCCCATCACCCTTCCCCATCACCCTCATGCGACACATCCACCCTCCCCATCACCTTCCTCATCACCCTCATGTGATGCATCACCCCTCCCCATCACCCTCATGTGACATCTTCCTCCCCATCACCTTCCCTATCACCCTCATGTGACATATCCACCCTTCTCATCACTCCTCCCAATCACCCTCACATGATGCTTCCACCCTCCTCATCACCTTCCCCATCACCCTCATGTGACATATCCACCCTCCCGATCACCCTTCCCATCACCCTCATGTGATTCATCCACCCTCCCCATCACATTAATGTGTCGCATCCACCCTTCCCATCACCCTCATGTGATGCATCCATCCTCCCCATCTCGTCTCCCCATCACCCTCATGTGACACATCCACCCTCCCCATCACCCTCATGTGACACATTACCCTCCTCATCACCCTCATGTGACACATCCACCCTCCTCATCACTCTTCCCATCACCCTCATGTGACATCTCCCTACCCATCACCCTCATGTGACACATCCACCCTCCCCATCACACTCATGTGACACATCCACCCTCCTCATAACTATTCCCATCACCCTCATGTGACATCTCCCTACCAATCACCCTCATGTGACACATCCACCCTCCCTATCACCCTCATGTGACATCTCCCGACCCATCACCCTCATGTGACACATCCACCATCCCCATCACCTTCCCTATCACCCTCATGTGACATATCCACCCTCCCCATCACCCTTCCCTCACCCTCATGTGATGCATCCACCTTCCGAATCACCTTCCCCATCACCCTGATGTGACATATCCACCCTCCTCATCATCCTTCCCATCACCCTCATGTGATGCATCCTCCCTCCCAATCACCCTCATGTGACATCTCCCTACCCATCACCCTCATGTGACACATCCACCATCCCCATCACCTTCCCCATCACCCTCATGTGACATATCAACCCTCCTCATCATCCTTCCCATCACCCTCATGTGATGCATCCACCTTCCGAATCACCTTCCCCATCACCCTGATGTGACATCTCCCTCCCCATCACCCTCATGTGACATATCCACCCTCCCCATCACCCTCCCCATCACCCTCATGTGATACATCCTCCCTCCCAATCACCCTCATGTGATGCATCCACTCTCTCCATCACCCTCCCCATCACCCTCATATGATGCATCCACCCTCTCCATCTCCCTCCCCATCACCCTCATATGATGCATCCACCCTCTCCATCTCCCTCGCCATCACCCTCATGTGATGCATCCACCCTCCCCATCACCCTTCCCATCACCCTCATGTGACACATCACCCCTCCCATCACCCTCCCCATCACCCTCATGAGACACATCACCCCTCCCCATCACCCTCATGTGACACATCCGCCCTCCCAATCACCCTCCCCATCACCCTCATGTGATGCATCCACCCTCCCCTCACCCTCCCCATCACCCTCATGTGACACATCACCCTCACCATCAACCTCATGTGACACATCACCCTTCCCATCACCCTCATGTGATGCATCCTCCCCATCACCCTCCCCATCACCCTCATGTAATGCATCCTCCCTCCCCATCACCCTCCCCATCACCCTCATGTGATGCATCCACCCTCCCCATCACCCTCATGTGACACATCACCCTCCCTATCACCCTCATGTGACTCATCACCTTTCCCAATCACCCTTCTCGTCACCTTTATTTGACACATCATCCCTCCCTATCACCCCTCCCATCATCCTCATGTGCACATCACCCCTCCCCACAAATCATGATGTGTGATCACATGTGCAGTAATAATCCCTCCCAATCACCCTTCTCATCATCTCCATGTGACATACCACCCCCCATCACCCTCATGTGACACATCACCCTCCCCACACATAGATATGTGCGATGATATACCCTCATAAGTAGTATCACTTCATGAATCACCCTCATAAGTAATATAACTTCACAAATCACCCTCATTAGTAGTATCACTTCATAAATCCCCCTAATAAGTAATATAACTTCACAAATCACCCTCATAAGTAATATCACTTCATAAATCGCCCTCATAAGTAATATCACTTCATAAATTACCCTCATAAGTAGTATCACTTCATAAATTACCCTCATAAGTAATATAACTTCACAAATCACCCTTATTAGTAGTATCACTTCATAAATCACCCTAATAAGTAGTATCACTTCACAAATCACCCTCATATGTAGTATCACTTCATAAATCACCCTCATTAGTAGTATCACTTCATAAATCACCCTCATTAGTAGTATCACTTCATAAATCACCCTCATTAGTAGTATCACTTCATGAATCACCCTTATTAGTAGTATCACTTCATGAATCACCCTTATTAGTAGTATCACTTCGTAAATCACCCTCATTAGTAGTATCACTTCATAAATCACCCTCATAAGTAGTATCACTTTATAAATCACCCTTATTAGTAGTATCACTCCATAGATCACCCTTATTAATAGTATCACTTCATAAATCACCCTCATAAGTAGTATCACTTTATAAATCACCCTTATTAGTAGTATCACTCCATACATCACCCTCATTAGTAGTACCACTTCACAAATCACCCTCATAAGTAGTATCTCTATACAAATCACCCTCATAATCAGTATCATTACATATATGACCCTCGTGTACAGAAAGACAACCTTGAGATATAACACTGACCATTTTTTTCCACTTGTTATATTTAGATCGTGCAGGGCGTCAAATCTGGTGAAATGTTTCCCTTCACAGATGCTTCAGCGATGTTGTATCGCCTCGAGATGCAAGGTCAGTGACCACCAATCCACCGCCCTCGACTGTATATTTGGCCATCACCCTCACATTCTGCTAGCTTGAAATCAGTCGGGTTTTGAGGTCAGATCTTGTCATTGTTTATAGTGGAATCCATGTGTTGGTGGCTGTACAGTGATGACAATGGTGTTGTGAATGACAACAACAATGGCGATGACAATGGTGGTCATAAGTGAAAGTGTGAACGTGTGATTACAGGTGTGAATGTGTAATTACCGGTGTGAACGTGCGATTACAGGTGTGAGTGTGTGATCACAGGTGTGAATGTGCGATTACAGGTGTCAATGTGTGATTACTGGTGTCAATATGTGATTACAGGTGTTAATGTGTGATTACAGGTGTCAATGTGTGATTACTGGTGTCAATATGTGATTACAGGTGTTAATGTGTGATTACAGGTGTCAATG
>JAUOBU010373219.1:0-11423 GCA_032360585.1 Nereis procera | reverse complement strand
TATACATAGTCACGGCATATTCAACATAGACTTTCCATGTGACCTACCTCTTTGCAAGAAAATAATTCAGAAAGACCTATATTCCATGCCTATGGAATCAGACCTGAGTATTTCAAGATTGATAGCAGCTGATGGGGCCAAGGAGGGGTAGTTACTCGGTGAAGGAAAGCTGATAGATATACACCAAACTATGAAGAGGGAGAAACCACGAATTGTGTCAATGGAAAAGGTCTAATTTTTATCAATTCCAATACAAAAACATAAACTCAGCTAGGCTGAGTATATTTTTATTCATATCAAAATTGGGAGTCCAGTCATGCAATAATACTGGAGAGATCAACAATGACATCTTGTGGAGCTAATATGAACTTATCAAAAAGAAGTGTAAAGGAACTGTCGCCCTAAAAATTTCAGCATCAGAAAATCTAGTTTAGGGGGACAAGAGTTGTGTCGCCCTAAAAAGACTGTCACCTAAATAGAGATTTTCTTGTTTGTATGTATGTATGTATGTATGTATGTATGTATGTATGTATGTATGTATGTATGTATGTATGTATGTATGGACATGGAAATGGTGGGTTTGGGCGACACAATTCAGTTATTTCTCACTTATTCAGGCGACAGGAGAATAGGGTGACAAAATCGTGTCACCCAAAAAGTTTACTATAAAATATCTTGTTTCCATGCAGAAATATTGAGAAAAATAGTACATTTTTGTCTTCTGTGAGTGAATATCTCACAAGAGACAGAAAATTGATGTCTCTTCTTTCTTTATCAGCAAGTTAGACCCATCTGAAAATTGATCAGTGTGTAAGTTGATTTGACCTACTTAATTTCTACTATATTTTGTCACCCGAATGGTAGCAAAATATATGAATAACGGAAATATGTAAATAGCTCAAACAGCAGATCAAGATGAGTGGCATTCATTGGCTGGACAATTGGTAATTATTCAGGTGTTTTACACTCCAGTTTTCATCTCAAGAAGACCTTTCCGTCAATATCTGCTGAGAAATGAAATGTTGAAAACAAGCTGTAGAATACAGCATACCCACCATTTTGGTCCATCATAGGGCGCCCCTGGTGGATTTATCAAAACTATTTTCACTTTTTCTCATGACAGACTCATATCCTATGGTCTATACTCATATGTCACCAGAATCATCATCATCCCCATCATCCTCACCCCCCTCATCCTCATCCTCATCCTGGCTATTTCATAAACTAATAGCTCATTTCAGTGTGATTATCAACTTGTGTCTGCTGGAAACCCAACTCATGCTAGTCAGCTTGGCTATTCCATCAATTCCCAACTCATGCCAGTGAGCGTGGCTATTCTATCAATTCCCAGCTCATGCTAGTGAGCATGGCTATTTCATCAATTCCCAGATCATGCTAATGAGCATGGCTATTTCATCAATTCCCAGCTCATTCTAAAAAGATTGGCTGTTTCATCAATTCCAAGCTCATGCTGAGTGTGGCTTTTTTAATCAATACCCAGCAAAGACAAGACGTCCGAAGGACATCCCAACAACATCATGCTGAGTTTGGCTTTTTATCGATATCCAGCAAACACAAGACGTCCATAGGATGTCCCCATGACATCATGAACGCCGCCTCAATGTCAGTGGCATTGTGGGGACATCCTATGGATGTCTTGTGTTGACTGGGTACCCAAATCATGCTAGCCAGCTCAGTTATTCCATCAATTTCCAGCTCATGCCAGTGAGCATGGCTATTTCATCAATTTCCAGATCATGCTAGTGAGCGCGGCTTTTTCAACAATTCCCAGCTTATTCTAGTGAGCTCAGCTATTTCATCAATTCCCAGCTCATTCTAGTAAGATTGGCTATTTCATCAATTTCCAGCTCATTCTGGTAAGATTGGCTATTTCATGAATTCCCAGCTCATTCTTGTAAGATTGGCTATTTCATCAATTCCTAGCAAGACGTCCATAGGACGTCCCCAGGACATCATGCATGTCCCCATGACATCAGTTCGGATGTCCTATGGATGTCTTGTGTTTGCTGATAACCCAGCTCATGATAGTGCACTTGGCTATTTCATCCAGCTCAGGCTAGTGAGTGTGGTTTTTTTTTTCAATTCCCAGTTCATGCTGAGCGTGGCATTCTTATCAATACCCAGCAAACATGAGACGTCCATAGGACATCCCAATGATATCATGGATGCCGCCTCGATGTCAATGACATCCTGGGGACGTCCTATGGATATCTTGTGTTTGTAGGATACCACATTCATGCTAGTCAGCTCGACTATTTCATCAATTCCCAGCTCATACCAGTGAGCATGGCTATTTCATTAATTCCAATCTTATGCTAGTGAGCTCGGCTATTCCATCCAGCTCAGGCTAGTGAGTGTGTCTACATCATCAATTCCCAGCTCATGCTGAGTGTGGCATTTTTATCAATACCCAGCAAACACAACCCAGCTCATGCCAGTGAGCTTGGCTATTTCATTAATTCCCAGCTCATGCTAGTGAGCTTGGCTATTTCAATAATTCCCAGCCCATTCTGAGTGTGGCTTTCTTTCCTCATTTCACAGCAAAGACAAGACGTCCAGAGGATGTGCCTATGACATCATGCTGAGTATGGCTTTTCTATCAATATCCAGCAAACATGAGACGTCCATAGGACATCCACATGTCATAATCAAAGTCCCCTCAATGTCAATCGTGGGGAGGTTTTACGGATGTCTTGTGTTTGCTGGGTACCCAACTAATGCTAGTCAGCTTGGCTATTCCATCAATTCCCAGCTCATGCCAGTGAGCATGGCTATTTCATCAATTCCCACGTCATGCTAGTGAGCATAGCTATTTCATCAATTCCCAGCTCATGCTGGTGAGCTTGGCAGTACCATCCAGCTCATGCCTGTGAGTATGGCAATTTCATCAATTCAAAGCTCATGCTGAGTGTGGCATTTTTATCAATACCCAGCAAACACAAGAGGTCCATAGGATGTCCCCATGACATCATGGATGCTGCCTCAATGTCAATGATGTTGTGGGGATGTTCTATCGATGTCTTGTGTTGGCTGGGTACCCAACTCATGCTAGTCAGCTTGGCTATTCCGTAAAACCCCAGCCTATGCCAGTGAGCATGGCTATTCCATCAATGCCCAGCTCATGCTAGTTAGCTCAGCTATTTCATCAATTCCCAGCTCATGCTAGTGAGCTTGGCTATTTCATCAATTCTCAGCTCATTCTAAAAAGATTGGCTATTTCATCAATTCCCAGCTCATGCTGAGTGTGGCTTTCTTAATCGATACCCAGCAAAGACAAGACGTCCATAGGACGTCCCCATGACATCATGAACATCGCCTTGATGTCAGTGACGTCCTGGGGATGTCCTATGGATGTCTTGTCTTTGCCAGGTACCCAACGAATGCTAGTCAGCTCTGCTATTCCATCAATTGCCAGCTCATGCCACTGAGCTTGGCTATTTCATCAATTCCCGGCTCATTCTAGCAAGACTGGCTATTTCATCAATTCCCAGGTCATGCCATTGAGCTTGGCCATTTCATCAGTTCCCAGGTCATGCTAGTGAGCTCGGCTATTCCATCAATACCAAGCTCATGCTAGTAAGCTTGGCTATTTCATCAATTCCCAACTCATGCTAGTGAGCTTGGCTATTTCATCAATTCCCAGCTCATTCTAGTAAGATTGGCTATTTCATCAATTCCCAGCTCATGTTACATCATACATGTCCCCATGATATCATATGGGACGTCCTATGAATGTCTTGTGTTTGCTGGGTACCCAGCTCATGATAGTGAGCTTGGCTATTCCATCCAGCTCAGGCTAGTGAGTGTGGCTTTTTTATCATAAATATGACTTGCCATTTTTTAATGGCTCACACGTCACTATGTGCACTGATTCGGAGTAATCTGGTAACTGTGCAGCATGACCCAGATGCACATGAGCCCCCTGTTTAGTTTTCAAGCTGCTAATCTCTTCTGCAGAATCATGGTCAATGATTTAAGGATGACTGCTACCCAGAGCACGTGTTCTATGTAGGGTGCTTTGTTTACGTACCCTGGTTGTCTCATCATCACCACCATCTGGTTTATCACCTTCAGTGGTAGAATTATTGCCCCTGTCAGAACAATCCAAATAAGACTCCTCGGCACACATTTGTTTTGGGGCTTCATCATGAATAAGACATGCTTCCCAAAGATCTGTTGGCTCAATCAACTTGCCTCCAAGATGGGTTTTCCCATGCATGGTCATCCCTGCTGGGATCTTGAGAATATCACCACGGTGGCGCCGACTCTTGTAGGCATCACCACCGAAACGGCTACCCACAGTGCCACCGACACCACTGCTGCTCCTCTGTGGGCTACCCTCATCGTCGCCATCATTGGGTTTCTTGCTGTGGTTATGGCCCTACGCTATGCCCTTCAGCATGCTCGTGACGTGAGTATTCCCACAATATTGCCCTACTGGTCTTGTCATTCATGGGTTGGGTCCTACTGCCGCAGCGCTACTAGATGAAGTTGATTCTGCATCTGAATCTTCTAAATTTTCGTCAAAGCTACGCTGTTTAGAATGTGCATCAGGCTGTATTTGCCCTGTCTTCCATTCTCTGTAGAACTAGCCTCACTACTTGTTGGGTGCTGTGTATTTTCCTTTGTTGTCCTTAGCCATGCATGTTCAGGAGGTACATACCTCTTGAGTCTTTCTTCATGTATCAGTTTGTTTAAAGTTTGGTTCCTAATTCTGAGCAGGTGGGGACCAGGTCTTGGTGTGGCCATAACTGTAAAAGGACCCATATACTTGGGATATATTTTATATTGATTGGAAATAGATGGGTATGCATGACGTACCCATACAAGGTCTCCAGGCAGAAAGCTCTTATACCTGGCATTGTATTGCTGATCATATCTGGCTTTCATATGTTGTTCAGCTAGCCTAGCATTTTGTTGTGCTGCTGAGCATGCAGCTGCTAAATTAGGCCAAAGCCCCTTCAACACCCTGCTTGGTGGCAAATCACCCGAAATGGGTGGTGACAGTTCAATGTTTTCAGAAAGTGTAGGTTCAATACTGTACATGAGTTCAAGTCGACTGAAGCCATTAGTTTGTACAGCGGTATCTTGAGACCACCTGATATGGTCAAAGAACTCAGTCAAGTTTTTTGTCTGGAAATTTCATCATGCATGCACATATAGCTACCAAATCTTGGATGCGTTGAGGTTATGTACCTCAAAATAATGTTGAAAAGTCTTGCCAGTTCTTTGAATAGCTGTGACATGTGTGCAGCAGCTCTATTCAAAATCACCAGCTTCTGCAGTACGAATTGTTGAATCCAAATGTGTAAAAATGCTTTTGCTAAAGTCTCATGTACATCTTAGCAAGCCTTCTACAATTTATAGCTGTATGTCCTTTGGCGTTACATATTTGGCATATAGGCAGTTCTGAAGTGTTTGCTCTATTAGTCCCAAGCTGCCCCTGTGAGTGAGCTTGTTGTGGACCATCACTGTTGTTATTATTACCATTGAAATTCTGCTGTCTATTCTGCTGAAAATTATTTCCAGCATATTATCGGTAGTTGTCACCATATTGTTTACACCCAGTTCCCTGGCTGTTACCTTGGTTGCTATTGCTACCATTATTATAAAATGCATTATTCTGGTCTCTTATAGATCTCCCGGGACCAGGGCCTACGGCTTTGGTGATGTATGGCTGATAACCCCTAGGTGAGCTATTCAACCCTCTGTTTCTATTATTCCTTGCCTTGTTAGGACAAAATCTGATGTCTGATTTTGAGTTGGTCCATTGTTCAACAGCTGCCAACGTATTATTTCACTGTTGGTTGGTCATTTGTGATCCAGATGCCTGCATATCATTTCCTAAAATAGGTGAGATTGCACTAAGTTGTCATTGAACTTCAGCCCTTAAATCAGCAGCAGTCATGAGAGCTTCTCCAGTTTCTTGTTCCCATCCCATGGCCTTCACAACTGCCAGTTTAAAGTCCAAAAATGTGTCCATTGGCTGTGTCAAAAGGTACTGAGTTGTAGCTGGTTTTGCACCCACTAGCACAATGGATTTCATCTCAGAGAATACAATATCTGACATTTGTTCACCAGCTTTAACCTATGCATGTGTCTGCATTCGGTGAAAATATGGTCAGCCCATTCTTTACAGGTAATTTTTCTCTGTTTCCTATTATATAATTTAGCTCTAAGTGCATGTATATTTGCCTCAGGGATGCAATATTCCCTCAGAAATGATTCCTCAACATCACTAAATTTGTCGCCTGTCCTAATGACCACACCTGAGAACCATGTCCAAGCTGATGGCTCAATGTTGAAAGCTAGGTGGCTGTTCATTTCCCTGTCTGAGAATGCGTTTATTGTGCAATAATCCTTGTACAGGCCCATCAATTCGGTAGGGTACATTTTATATCTGTTGAACTTTGGTATTTTAATATTCCTAGTCCCTGAAGACTTAGATTTGTCATCTCCATCCAAATTTGGAATTTTCCATGAGGGGTTACCTCGTATAGTGATTACATGAGATTTGGTGAACTCTTTACCAAGGACTCTGCTGTCCCTTTCTGGAATGTCATCAGCAGTTACGACTACACTCCCTTGTGGGATTACAGTCTTCTGTGTAAGAGCCAGTTCATCCCGCTACCCCCCCTTTTAGCATCACCCCTGGCAGTGCTAACGAGGTCAAGGAAGACTGGCTGGACGAGCTCATCTTTAAAAATAGGTGCAGTGAAATATCATCTAAAAAATTTGCACAACAGATCAATGTAATTACCTCCAGTGCCCATGCCTTTCTGTATGGACCGGTCGTACGGGCCGGTACTGTAGTGTTTTGGTCATCACATAAATCAATGCGATCACCCTTAAATACTCCTGGAGAGTCTATAATGTCAGTAGTAGCTGGTTGCTGATCCTGGACAAACTGATTGGATGTCCCTGCCATCACTGCAGGTCATCGATGCCACCGTGGTTCCTCGGCGTCATCTCATGGGGAATCATCGTAGCGAGCTCCTGCGTCACCGTTGTCTCTTGTAGCACTGTGGCCTGTCATGCTGCTGCCATCCGTTGCGCTGCCATTGCCTGTCATGCCGCTGTCATCCATCCTTGGTGTTGATGAAGGGGGAGAACCAAAGGTGCATGTCAATAACCACCATGGAGGTGGCGGGTAGGGAGATGGGGGTGTTCTGGGCCAAGAAGAGTGCGAGTCCATGAAGCCTATTTCAGCATCGTTAATGCCACGTTCAATACCATCAAATGGCAATACATCAGGATCCGTTACTATTGTGTTAGACAGCTCTGACAGTGATCTAGACTTCCTAACACATCTACTGCGAAGGTAGTAAAAATCCCAATCTAATTTCCCCACTGTTTTTGGCCTGTTCCAGAGAGCCAGAACTGGAGGTACTGGGGACCATGTCTGGAAGCCATCGTGAGGACATGGGCAGAGACGGACATTTGGAAACACAAGACAATCTATATTTGGACAATGTATATTGAACAGTTTATATAGCCTCCATTAAAGACGGGTAATATGATATATCCGCATTTGTAGTTTGTGTAGTAGCAGACCCCAAAAAAAGGTTGCCTGCAAACAAATCACACTCTCTGAGATCATGAGCTTCACAATCAAGTCTATTCTCCACCATTTATTATACCCAAATTATAATATATCTAGGTGTAATAGAAAAGCCACTCAAACCATATATTTAGTCTGTGAGTGGTTATCTCTGGCCTTGCTTGGCTGCTTCTGAGGTAGGGGGGTACCAAGGATCGTACTGCTCAATCAGCGGGTACTGTCAGTCTCTCTCTTCACATAGTTGCATTCTGCAATGAGCTTCAACTGCAAGCCCAACTGCCTGAATTCACCCAGCTCTCAGTGTTATATACTCACCAGATGAACTGTTCAAGTTTCCTGTCTAGGGAGCCTTATTTGGGCCCCTTGTTCCTTCTTTCATCCTCCAGCCCCTAATTTGGGCCTGGGCCTGAGGCTACTTCCTGGTCACGTGACTGCATCATGGAATGCAGACCTGCTTCCAAGAAGCCACATCATCCTGGAGGGAATGGAGGAACACCAGCAAATTATGTTATATTTCTTGCTGAGTATGCCAAATTTCTGTGTAGTTAACCTTGAGAATGGAGTAATTGACATTGGCCAAGGTTGAAGACCAGCCAGTTCTATGTCTTCCCTCTTCTATGATGGCTGTGCCCATCACTTCGAACTATTGTAAGTACAAAAGAATATTTTATATGCATGGGTATATGATACATAGGAAGTCCCCATGACATCATGGATGCTGCCTCGATGTCAGTGACATCGTGGAGATGTCCTATGAATTTCTTGTGTTTGCAGGATACCCAACTCATGCAAGTCAGCTCGGCTATTCCATCAATTCCCAGCTCATACCAATGAGCATGGCTATTTCATCAATTCATAGCTTATGCTAGTGAGCATGGCTATTTCATCAATTTTGAGCTCATTCTAATCAGATTGGCTATTTCATCAATTCCCAGCTCATGCCGAGTGTGGCTTTTTTAATCAATACCAAGCAAAGACAAGACATCCAAAGAACATCCCTAAAACATCATGCTGAGTGTGGCTTTTTTTTATCAATATCCAGCAAACACGAGACGTCTATAAGACATCCCCATGACATCATCGAAGTCCCCTAAAAGTCAATGACATCGTGGGGATCTCCTATGGATGTCTCTGTTTGTGCTAGACAGCTTGGCTATTCTATCAATTCCCAGCTCATGCCTGTGAGCATGACTATTTCATCAATTCCCAGCTCATCCAATGAGTATGGCTATTTTATCAGTTCCCAGCTCATTCTAGTAAGATTGGCTATTTCATCAATTCCCAGCTCATTCTAGTATGATTGGCTATTTCATCAACTTCCAGCTCATGCTAGTGAATGTGTGGTTTTTTCATCAATATTCAGTACGTCCATAGGTTGTCCCCACGACATCATGCATGTCTCCACAACATCATTGGGGATGTCGTTATGGATGTCCTGCGTTTGCTGGGTACCCAGCTCATGCTAGTGAGCTTTGCTACCCCATCCAGCTTATTCTATCAAGTGTGGCTATTTCATCACTTTCAAGCTCATGCTGAGAGTGGCATTTCTATCAATACCAAGCAAAGTACCATGAAGACATCCATAGGACATCTCCATGACATCATGGACATTGCCTCGATGTCAATCACATCACGGGGACGTCCTATGGTGTTTGCCGAGTACCCAACTCATGCTAGTTAGCTTGGCTATTTCATCAATTTCAAGGTCATGCTAGTCAGCATGGCTATTTCCTCAATTCCCAGCTCATGCCAGTGAGCTTGGCAATTTCATCAATTCCCAGCTCATGCTAGTGAGCCTGGCTATTTCATCAATACCCAGCTCATGCTGAGTGTGGCATTTTTTTCGATATCCTGCGAACACGAGACATCCATAAGATGTCCCCATGACATCATGGATCCTGCCTTGATGTCAATGACATCCTGGGGACGTCCCGTGGATGTCTTGTGTTTGCTGAATACCCAACTAATGCTAGTCAGCTCGGCTATTCCATCAATTCCCAGCTCATGCCACTGAGCTTGGCTATTTCATCCATCCCCAGCTCATGCCAGTGAACATTGCTATTTCATCAATTCCCAGCTCATGCTTCTGAGCTTGGCTATTTTATCAATTCCCAGCTAATGCTAGTGAGCATGGCTATTTCATCAATACTCAGCTCATTCTAATAAGATTGGCTATTTCATCAATTCCCAGCTCATGCTGAGTGTAGCTTTTCTAATCAATACCTTGCAACTGCAAGACATCCATCGTGCGATATCATGGATGTTGCCTTGATGTCAATGACATCGTGGGGATTTCCTATGATTGTCTTGTGTTTGCCTGGTACCCAACTAATGCTAGTCAGCTTGGCTATTCCATCAATTCTCAGCTCATGCCAGTTTACATGGCTATTTCATCAATTCCCAGGTCATGCTAATGAGCATGGCTATTTCATCAATGCCCAGCACATTCTAGTAAGATTGGCTATTTCATCAATTCCCTGCTCATTCTAGTGAGAGTGGCTATTTCATCAATTCCCAGCTCATGCTAGTGAGTGTGGTTTCATATCAATACCCACCCAACACAGGATGTTCCTAGGATGTCCCCACAAGATCGTGCATGTCCCCACAACATTATTGCGGATGTTGTATGGATGTCTTGTCTTTGCTGGGTACCCAGCTCATGCTAGTGAGCTTGGCTATTCAATCGAGCTCATGCTGGTGAGTATGGCATTTTGATCAATTCCCAGGTCATGCTAGTGAGCTTGGCTATGTTAACAAATCCAGCTCATGTTAGTGAGTGTGGCATTTTTATCAATACCCAGCAAACACAAGACGTCCATAGGACGTCCCCACGACATCATGCATGTCCCCATGACATCATTTGGGACTTCCTATGGATATCTTGTGTTTGCTGGGTACCCAGGTCATGATAGTGACCTCATGCTAGTGAGTGTGGCTACTTCATCAATTCCAAGCTCATGCTGAGTTTGGCATTTTTATCAATACCCAGCAAACACGAGAGGTCCATAGGATGTCCCCATGACATCATGGATGCCACCTTGATGTCAATGACATTGTGGAGATGTCCTATGGACGTCTTATATTTGCTGAGTACCCAAGTCATGATAGTGAGCTTGGCTATTTCCTCAATTCCCAGCTCATGCCAGTGAGCATGATTATTTCATCAATTCCCAGCTCATTCTAGTAAGATTGGCTATTTCGTCAATTCCCACCTCATGCTAGTGAGCACAGCTATTCCATCAATTTCCAGCTCATGCTAGTGAACATAGCAATTTCATCAATTCCCAGCTCATGCTAGTGAGCACAGCTATTTCATCAATTCCCAGCTCATTCTAGTAAGATTGGCTATTTCATCAATTCCCAGCTCATGCTAGTGAACATAGCTATTTCATCAATTCCAAGCTCATGTCAGTGAGCATGGCTATTTCATCAATTCCCCGCTCATTCTAGTAGGATTGGCTATTTCTTCGATTCCCAGCTCATGCCAGTGAGCCCAGCTATTCCATCAATTCCCAGCTCATTCTAGTGAGCTTGGCTATTCCATCAATACCCAGCTCATGCCAGTGAGCTTGGCTATTTCATCAATTCCCAGCTCATGCTAGTGAACATAGCTATTTCATCAATCCCCAGCTCATGCTAGTGAGCATGGCTATTTAATCAATTCCCAGCTCATGCTAGTGAGCATGGATATTTCATCAATTCCCAGCTCATGCTAGTGAGTGTGGCTATTTCATCAATTCCCAGCTCATGCTAGTGAGCATGGCTATTTCATCAATTCCCAGCTCATGCTAGTGAGCATGGCTATTTCATCAATTCCCAGCTCATGCTAGTGAGCATGGCT
>JAUOBU010372108.1:0-11427 GCA_032360585.1 Nereis procera | reverse complement strand
GATGAGGAGGCTGCTGCTGGGATGAGGAGGCTGCTGCTGGGATGAGGAGGCTGCTGCTGGGATGAGGAGGCTGCTGCGGGGATGAGGAGGCTGCTGCTGGGATGAGGAGGCTGCTGCAGGGATGAGGAGGCTGCTGCTTGGATGAGGAGGCTGCTGCGGGGATGAAGAGGATGCTGCTGGGATGAGGAGGCTGCTGCTGGGATGAGGAGGCTTCTGCTGGGAAGAAGAGGATGCTGCTGGGAAGAGGAGGCTGCTGCTAGGATGAGGAGGCTGCTGCTAGGATGAGGAGGCTGCTGCAGGGAAGAAGAGGATGCTGCTGGGATGAGGGGGAAGCTGCAGGGATGGGACGAAAGCTGCTAGGATGAGGAGGATGCTGCAGGAAAGAAGAGGATGCTGCCGGGATGAGGAGGAAGCTGCTGGGATAAAGAGGCTGCTGCGGGGATGAGGATGCTGCTGCGGGGATGAGGATGCTGCTGCTGAGATGAGGAGGAAGCTGCTGGGATGAGGAGGATGCTGCGGCTACAACTACGACTACAACTACTATTACTACAGAGACTACGACTACGACTACTTCTACTACTACTATTACTACAGAGACTACGGCTATGACAATGACTACTATCACTACAGACTTCAACTATGACTACTATTACTACAGAGACTTCAACTACGACTGTGACTACTATTATGACTACTACTACTATTGCTACAGAGATTACGAATACTACTACTATTGCTACAGAGACTACGACTACTACTACTACTATTACTACAGAGACTACGACTACGACTACTATTACTACAGAGAATACGACTAGGACTGCAACTACTATTACTGCAGAGACTACAACAACGACTACTATTACTACAGAGATTACGACTATGACTACTATTACTACAGAGAATATGACTACGACTACAACTACGACTACTACTACTACTATTACTACGGACACTATGACTACGACTACGACTACGACTACTATTACTACAGACTACAACTATGACTACTATTACTACAGAGACTATGACTATGACTACTATTACTACAGAGACTACGACTACTATTACTACAGAGACTATGACTATGACTACTTTTACTACAGAGACTACGACTATGACTATGACTACTAATACTACAGAGACTATGACTACTATTACTACAGAGACTATGACTCCAACTACTATCACTGCAGAGACTATGACTACTATTGCTACAGAGACTATGACTATAACTATGACTACTATCACCTCAAGAGACTACGACTATTACTACAGAGACTACGACGACCATTACTACAGAGACTATGACTTCTATCACTACAGAGACTACGACTACTATTACTACAGCGACTACGACTACTATTACTACAGAGACTACTACTACTTTTACTACAGAGACCATGACTATGCCTACTATTACTACAGAGATTATGGCTACAACTACTTCTATCACTACAGAGACTACAACCACTACTACCATTACTACAGACTACGACTACGACTACTGTTACTACAGAAACTATGACTACGACTACTATTACTACAGAGACTTCAACTACGACTACTTATACTAGAGACTACGACTACGACTACTATTACTACAGAGACTACTACTACCATCACTACAGAGACTACTACTACTACTACTACTACTACTACTACTACTACAGAGACTATGACTATGACTACTATTACTACTACTGTTACTAGAGACTATGACTACGACTATGACTACTTTTACTACAGAGACTACAACCATGACTACTTTTACTACAGAGACTACAACTATGACTACGACTACTTTTTCTACAGATACTATGACTACGACTATGACTACTACAGAGACTACTACTACTATGACTACTACTACTACTACATCTACAATGGAGACTACTACTCAGTCTTGCTCTAACTTACCTCCAGTTCAGTGTTGACAAATGTTGAGGGCATCCATAGCTGCATTGTCGCAGACATCTGATGACTGGGACTGTCCTAAGAGGCATGCTCGTGATCACAAGTGGTCAGTTTCACTGCTGTCACACCAAAGTTTCGCAGCCAGCTCACACCGTGATTATGAACCAATGTCACCATGTCCATTGGCAAATAGCTACAAAAGAAAACAGTATAATGAGGAATGTATTTTTCCACTATTTTGCTTCTATATGTACCTGCTAAAATTACCTATGATTTCCATATATATTCATTAATTGGAAATTTCTGTTTCTAAACAATATTTCACACTACAGAAACAGTGCAGAATACAGGTCTAACACAAAGTTCAAATCCCCGCCACATGCATGGTAGTATTGATTGATTGGTTGGTTGATTGGTTGAATGGTTGGTTGGTTGGTTGGTTGGTTTGGTGGGTTGAGGTCCTACATCTTTTCAACGCCAAACAGGTAAAGGCCAGTAATGAGTGTGCAGTGATATTGTACTGGGGTCCAGTTTGACAGGCTTCAATGCTATCTGGACAGATTTATCCCTTTCACTTTTCCCATCCATTAGGCGCTTCCATCAATTCACCACTCACACTAGTGCAATGGAAATTTCAGAAATAGCCACATGGCCATATCCTATTCTCTACTACAGGTTGCTTTTAACTTCATTGAAATATGACCATGAGAAGCTTTCCAATTCTACTTGAGATATATGGTATCCAAGGGTGATTTAGGGTTTCTGGGTGTGAAAGAATCAAGAAGAGAGATTACGGCTTGAACACCAAGCACCCAACTCTTTTTAACTCATTTACCACTTCATCAATTTCTATCTCTGTGGCTATTTCATCAATTTTCACCTCATGCTAGTTAGCTGGGAATGATAAGATAGCCACAAGGTCAGATTCTTCCCTATGACTGATTGCTTTTCATTTCATTCAAACGGACTCTTCAGAAACCTTCTAATCAGAATTAAAAGACACTATCCAAAGGTGGTTTGGGGGCCATGGATCTGAAAGGGTGAAAGATTGGAAGATAGCCTTCACAAATCTGTATTTCATACTCCTGCTTAGAAAGCCTGAAATATAGATTTCAAACAGGAAAACATCAAACCTGACTCATCTCACTGACCAGAGCAAGGAAGATGGACTAAGCAACAGCCTAAACCTTTCAGACTCACTTTCACTCCTGATAATTCCAATCACCTTTGTATACTCTATTTTTCAAGCTCAATGAGAAGGCTTCCAAATCGCCTGGTAGTGAGTTGGGAAAAGATGGAATAGCCACATGGATGGAAATTTAATAAGTAAATAAAGGTTTAATTTCAATTCCTAGGTTTTTTCATCAATTCCTGGATATCATATGGGCTAGCCACATATGATTATCATGCTCTCATAGGTTTTTTTCAAGCAAATACTTAAATCCAAAGCAGTGACTGGGTGTCATATTTTTGTTTCATTTGGTTGGGGTTGAATAACACATCTCAACCTGGGGTCTTACATGTCATGTGTTCTAAGATCCTGCGGGATTGATGCCTTGTACCCTGATAGCATTATCCTCACGGACCCTAAGCACAGATAGTGAGGATCTATGATGGTTGTCAGTTCATAAAAGTGGTTAGTTCATGCACATCTCTATGTACATCACACATCAGATGACCCTTCCATGAAGTAACTGAGGTTTTACCTGGCTTGAAGCTAACACTCAAGCCTGATGGTGTTGCATTTTTTTTTTTGGGGGGGGGGGGAAGTAAGGTGCAGTACTACAAACGCTAAACTGCAAAGAAGTCGATAATTGCACAAACAATGCAACCACAAGACAGTAGTATTGCTGACTTTCTTTCAAGTCCAATCACAAGGCGCCTTATGGTCGGATTCAAAAAACAAAATATAGTTGCAAATAAGATCTGACCATGTGGCTATTTCATCAATTCACAGCTCACGCTACGGAGCTGTGAATTGATGAAATAGCCACATGGTTGGAAATCAATCCAGTAGTGAAAGGGGTAATAGTAAACCTAGCTCTCAAATAGTGTGCTAGCCACTTTGTGTGGGGTGTCATATAGATGCATGCAGTTCTCTGCAAACCAGACCCAACAGATTCTGATCTGAATTCACAGTGGTATGATGTGCAAATAAGCTTCTAATGGTCCAATTTGAATTAAACAGAAAGCTGACCATATGACTATATCACTAGTATTAGCTATGAATTGGCATAATTCCAACTCAGAAAACCACAATTAGTTAGTTGAGGAGATCTGGAAATTCTGATTATTTCATTGATGCCAAACTTGTCTGTATGTGCTTGATGCTGTAACTAGGAATTGATGTAACCATGGGGAGATTAACCATTTCACTATTCATAAATAAAGTGGACTGGAAATATATGAAATAGCCACATGACCAAATCTTATTCCCTTCAGCAATTTTAAGTGAAACACATCTGCCATAACACTTACTCAATCTGGGAGGATAAATAAATAATCGATGAACTGCATTGAACAATGACAGTATCTATGGTCCTTGACTCTTTCGCAACTTCACTTATTTCCATCAGTGTGGCTATTTCATAAGCTCACAGCTCAAGCTAGTGATCTGGAAGTTGATGTGATGGCCAGAGCTTATTCCCCTCCATCGTTTGCCATCAAGAGCCTTCCAATTTAACTTGAAAGTCTCAGTATCCAAAAGTGATTTGTCTGAGGATGTGGGTGTGAAAGGATCAAGTCAAACATCATGCAGTGAAAACTTCAAAGAGTATCCACCCTGTGATCAGAAACCATGTATCAAGAATGGCCAGCTATCATTCAGATGGGTACCTACAATGAGGGACTACCTACCAGAAACTTGAAACCACTTTCTCCACAACTTTTGGTGCATGTTCATTGAAGATTTCACTCTACTCTGGTGCCAGCAATTACACTCGAAATGAAACAAAAAAACTATTGTCAAGTTCCTGCTAAGAAAAGACAATATCTCAAATTCAAATTCAAAAACTTTCATTTAACTGCACACTCCCTGTCAGGGCCCCAACCTGATCCCCCCAGGAAGCGTGCGATCAAAGATGGGGCACATACATCGCAGAAAACATTGAAAGTATTAGTTCATGTGATAAATAGGGTGATAATGGAGCAACTGGCTTATTATAACACAGATGTGTCATTTTTATTAGAATATAAGCCATTGAATATTGTGGTGAATATTCAATGGATTTTGACACACAATATTCAATGGATTATGTCATGGAACTACAGCTGTCATAACATGCCAATTCAAATTTTGATGTGATCTGTGGTATAAAAGCAAGACCACTCGGTGAATATGGCATAGGGACCTCACTCGGCCTCCGGCCTCGTGACATCCCTATGCCATATTCACCTCATGGGATATTGCGTTTTTATCCATCAGTCATGTAGTCTTGCTATAGTATTTCATTCAGAAGTATATGCAATCATCACTAGTATAGACCGTACTTGATTCACATTACACAAGTGTAAGGGGCTCCTGTGACTATATCTGTTGTACTCAAATATATACTGTAGTGTGACACTCAAATTTTCTTAATACTTCTCACAAATGTGCCTACTTTGATGCATCAATAAGAGCAAATATCAAGTTCAATAGTTTGGTATGTCATCTTTTGGAATAAGTAGTAAATAGTTTCAATTCGACAGAGATCAGTATAGATCAATCTGCGGGTAATACTGGAAAATGTGGGGATAGAAAAGCTCAGTTGGTACAATATTGAAAATCACAGATAGAACTGGTGTCAGGATACCTGTGGGTCGTCACTGGCTACCAAATTACCTTTCTGGCTACACAAAAATCAATTTAAGGGGCCAGCTGGCTCCTAGAGCTCGGAATCCTGATCAAGAGTCCCAATTGATAAACTACTGACTGGCTACCAAAAATAAAAATATTAACTCAGGTGCCAGAAATATGCGACAAATATTAACCCTGGCCTTGTTATGCTTAAGTCTACTCATTTTCCAGGAAAAACTCCCTATATATATTCAGGAACCAAAAAGAAAGCCCAATATCTCATAAAATCATTATTCATTATGAGTGGTAACACAATCGGTCCGTCTAGTTTTTCTTGGCATCACTTACAAAGCTCTATGAGCTACTGAATTCTACTACTAAAGAGCATGTCAGGAGATGGTTCAAGGTTGACCCGATTTATCCAAATTCTGCAAGAAAAAAAGCAAGAAAGAAACAAGGAAAATAGCACAAGACAATCTCCATTATAAAGGATGACTGGTCACTCAATGATTGCCTGTGGTCACTCAGTAGATCCCTACACCAAACCCCCCTCACCTTTTCACTATGATCATCCTTGGATATTGTGTCTATTATGTCTAATTGGAAGGGTTCTAATGGTCCAATTTCAATTGAAAGACAAGTAAATTGTAGCAGGAAATGGCCATGTGGCTATTTCATCAGTTCCCAGCTCACTAGTGTGAGATGGGAATTGATGAAATAGCCACATGGATGGAAACTGGTGAAGCAGCCTGCTCATTCTTCTCTCAGCAGTATTGTGATATTACCTGATTTCAGGGTGGAGATGTGTCCTACACCAGGTGGCAGACATCTTTCACCAGTAAGTCAATGGTCCCAGCGGCCAAGTGCTTCTAACATATATTTGCTGGCTGAAGATGAAAATGACGAGCATTATTCAGTTGAAACCGAACCATAACATGGGATCAGTCTGCTGTGAGCAGAACACTATCTAATAAATGAATTATCAGCCCCAAGATAAATAGGAGAATCAATATTTTTAATAATCAAGAGTTGACTGAGTAATCATTACATCTATAAAAGGAAAAAACTTGTAGGCAAAGATTTTGCATAGTTTGAACACAATTTTGAGAGTGTGAGTCATGAAAGAAGTCTAGGCACAAACTAGCACATTCAACGTAAATCTGCTTAAATCCCACATGCAAACAATCAGAAATATTAAAGAATCTGATTATTTCGGTAGAAACCACCTTTTCGGAAGAAGCACCCAGATGAAGTCAAACAGTCATGTCTGCTCTCTGTGGTTGTTGCTAACGACACTGGAGGGTCCATTAGAGATTAAAATAACAAGCACATTCTTTGTCTCACTTGACTCTTAGGTCATAGTTCCTGAAAAACCTCCCTCAATCCATACAAGTCAATAGTTGGAGCATGATCTGACAAATATTGCCATGGTTCACGACCCTGGAACCTCACAAGACCCCTCATGAAAGACCACCCCTCTTGAGAGACCACTCTCACTCAATTGCCATGCTATCTGATCATGTTTGATATACCTCTTTTGAGGGATGTTTTCAACTGATATTTGGGCGGTCATTCATGGGAGATTTCACTGTTCCCCCAATCACTGCAGGATGTGATGTTTAACCTTTCACTACATTAATGCCCAAATTACCCATGCATATTGTGACTTTCACACCCAATAGGAAGGCTTCCAAACTGGTGTAGGAAGTCAGATTTGACCAGGTGGCTATTTCATCAATTCACAGCTCACTAGCATGAGCTGCTAAATGGTGAAAAAGACACACTGATGGAATTGATGCATTAGTGAAAGGGAAAATCAATAATTTGGAGAATCCTTTTCTAGACCCGAAACAGTGACAAGAATATTACCGTAATTCATGCAACTTTCACTGATCCTGAATCATAGCTACATGGAGCACTGAGCTATCCATGATATAAAAGCAAGAATAGATGATGGTGTTAGATTTTTGCAAAATCTTATACAAAGTCAGCACGTGGGATCAGAACGCTTCCTGAGAACTCTTGATGTAGAGAATGAATCATCAGCCCCAAAATAAATATTCAACTACAACGACAAATGAGAAAACTTTCAGAAAATTTTGCATAGTTTTGATAGAACAGGTTACGAAAGAGTTAAGTCTAAGCACAATCCAGCTCATTCAAGGTAAATCTGTTTGAATCCACATGCATACAATAAGAAACATTCAACAATCAGTGGATATGTGGGTAGAAATTACCTTTTTAGAAGAAGCCCCAGATGAAGTCATACAGTCAGATCTGGTCTCTGTGGCTGTTGTTAACAACACTGGAGGGTCCAGTAGAGAGCAAAATAGCAAACATTCTCAGCCTCACTTTGACACTCTGGTCACGGTTTCCTGAGCACCTCAAGGCAATAGTCTGAGCATGATCTGAAAAACATTGCCATGGTTCATTGAACACAGTGTCACAGATGAGCCACTACAGTGAAACCCCACATGAGAGACCCCTCTCACGTAATGGCCATACTATCTTATCTTGTTTGATTAATTGACTGAGTAGTGCTTCACGTATCATGTTTGACATGCCCCTCTTGAGAGACCACTTTCACCCAATGGCCATGCTATCTGATCATGTTTAACTCTCTCACTACTTCCCCGTTTGTCATCTATGTGGAGTGAAAGGATAAATAGTGCACCACAATTGAGGGGAAAAAAAAAGAATAAAATGAGTTTATATCTGGATGAATACAAATGTATTTCAAGTGAATTATTGAGACAATGAGTAGTAGGAACTGATGAATGTCAATGAGTGTTAGCCAGGAATTGAATTTCCTCTTAGCCATGTACAAGAGCTCTCCAAAGTAAACCCTTTCACAACTTCATCAGTCATGAGGCCATAAGTAATCAGCACAATAGGCATGAATTTGCAACTCATGCTTAGCAAGCCTTGAGTGGAGATGCTAATCCATGCTGCTCTTGCCGATTCCTCATCCATTAATGCAGCATGATAGCAGTTATTTTATGTTACAATGATTGTAATGCTGTACATGAGCATTTATTTGTCAACAACCACTGTACAGGGAGGAAGCTGCCATCTTGAACATGAAGTCAATGTACCACTCTATAACATCATTCAAAAGGTTGGCCAATTACCTCCAAATTGCATTCTAGCAACCATGAATGTTGTCTCATTCTACACTAACATCCAACTCAAGGAAACCAGAAAAGCAGTAGCAATCACACTAGCTCAAGTATGGCCTTTGGCCACCCATCCAAGCAATCAATCTTTCATTCAATTATTTGACCTGGTTTTCCACATTTTGTGATAAAAAAATCTGTCAGGATTTTTGTCCAAAACTCTTGGGTAAGCATGGATTCCAAATGCACGCCATCCTTGGCATGCACCTTCATGGCCTAATCTGACAAGGAATGTCTCAGCCAATCTCCCCTGAAAGTGTTATTATGGAAATGCTATGTAGATGGTGTGGTGATCATCTGGCAACATGGTGAGGAAGAACTGCACAACTTCTGTGCTTTCCTCAACTCACGCCATGGCAGAATCAAGTTCACCTTATCACACTCACGTGAAAAGGTCACATTTTTCAACACAGCCTTCACCTGTGACCCACTGGCCGACTTGCGCATCAATCTCTACTGCAAGCCCAATGATTGACATGATTAGCTGATGTATCACTCAGCATATCAAGAAGCAACGAAACAGGGTTCACCATTCAGTGAATTCCTCCGAGTCCGCAGATTTTGTTGCCCAGATTTAGCCTTCAAACAGAATTGTGCCCTCTCTTCCGCGCAATTCTTGAGAAGACATTATCCAATCTCCCTGTTAGATGAAGTCATCTCCAAAGTCAGAGCCCTCTCCAGACATGACCTCTTCAGTCAGAACGTGGATGAACCAGGACCAGGGTGCCCTGCCAGCACCCAAACTCCCACTCATCAACCAGATCCCCCGGAGGTTTTTGCCATGACCACCTACAATCCTGTAGGTAACCAAACCATGAACTCATCAAAAACAACTGACCATACTCGGCAAATCCAATAGCACCGTCACACTCTACAAGCACAGGGTGATGCATGGATACAGGCTCCCAACTAGCACCACAGACATTCTAGTCTGCTCCACACTCAGAATCCCCTCAAACTCCAACAAGGCAATTTCTGGCAACACTTTCATAGACTGCGCCACAGATCTAACAAAAGTGGGAGAATCACTTTACCTGCTACAGGCGAACCCTCTGCTTGCTGTGTCCTATAACTGGCACAGCAGTCATCTCATTTATTGCCTGAAGTGCAGCCATTGCAACATGCTCTATGTTGGTCAGACTAAACGTGAACTCAAGAACAGAATGGTGGAACACCTCAGGTACATCACCAAACTGGACCTCTCTCAACCACTTGGCAACAAACCCACCCATTCTAAATTGGACAAAGTTGAAATCTATGAGATGGGCAGGAGAACTAGTGGATCCAAAGGCGTAGATCAGCACTACCACACAGCCGTAACCTGATGGACTCTACTATTTGGCAGGGTGGGCACCCCATCCCCTGTTTCACCCAGGGTGTCCCAGCTGGCCCTCAGCCCAGGTCTGTGCCATCTTACACAAGCCTCCATAAGTCTCCTCATCCCCACGGTACCTAGCTACTCTCTAGCAACTGACAGACTAAGCACTGCTTTGACTGCAAATCCACCCTCCCCCCTCCAAGGAAGGGACATGTCCAATTTGGCATAACTCTCTCCAATCATGCACTGCACAAGACATATTCTAGTACTGCCAGCCCTTCAGAAGGCTGGAATGGAGTCCATCAATTGATGGAAACAGCTCTGCACCAGATGAGTACCATGGCGGGACAAAACAGTATCTTGTGTCATCATTTCTCCACACCATCAGGGCTACTTTCAAGCCCTGCCTGGCCTCAGACAAGCACCCTGTTCCTGGGGACCCCCTCTAAGAACCACATTGTTGGGTTCAACCACTGTGATGTCATAGGTGTCACAATGTTGCATCAGTGACGTCATTGGTCAACACTTCTCATGAGACGTCCTGGAGACACCCGGGCAACCAGGCATGCTGATGACACAAGTGGAACTGATTACCTAGGTACCGCCTTGCTGTAGTGCACCTCAGACGTCCGAGTAGGAGACCTCCCCCATTTAGCATCACTTGATAACAGTGGCTATTTCATCCATTCCCAGCTCATTAGTGTCAGCTATAATTTAATGAAATAGCCACATGAGTTGAAAATGATGAAGTAGTAAAAGGATTAAGATATGATTAGCATCCACTATAATAAATTTCATGGTATTACAAGCTGATAAAAATTAGATAAAAGTCACACAAATTCAACTAATAGACATTTTGAAAGAGCCGCCATATGAACTATGGGAACAATTTAAATTCTCATCCCTGTGGATTTTGTGTTTGTTTGTTCAGGTTTAATAACATATCTCAACCCTCCTGGATTATATGTCATGTGTTCAAGATCTATGAGGGATCAATGTCTTATCCTCTGTTATCATCACGCGCATAGACCCTAAGCACAGATGGTGGGGAACAGTAATGGTTGTCAGTTGGAAGCAGCTGTCAGCTCATGCACACCTTTACCAACATCACATATCAGATGACCCCATGATGACATAACAAAGGTTGTGACTGGCTAGATGCTCACACTCAAGTCTGAAAGCAATGTTGAATTTTTTCGCAAAGCGCAGCACCTGAAACATTGAGATGTATCGGGATC
>JAUOBU010370997.1:0-11429 GCA_032360585.1 Nereis procera | reverse complement strand
GTGGGGGTGTGTGTGTGTGTGTGTGTGTGTGTGTGTGTGTGTGTGTGTGTGTGTGTGTGTGTGTGTGTGTGTGCATTACGTACGGAATAGTAAGGAAGTCAGGCTGGTGGTGCCATCCCACAATCAAGAATGCAAAATAGATGCATGTGTCTGTCTGTGTCTGATCGGGGGTGTGTGCCTGTATGCACATCGGTATCCATTAATATGTGCAGCAGATAGATATCGGATAACCGTTCGATCGTGCCCGGTGATGCCCGGTGTTGCTCAAAGTTCACCTCTACAGAAATGAATGCATGCATGCATGCCTGCATGCTCGCATGCATGCATGACGACATCACATTTGAGTTTTTGGGGGAACAAGTATGTGAATGTATGTGCAGGCACGCATGTGTGCATGCATGTGTGAACATGTGTGTATGCATTTGAACTGCTGTGTGCATGCATGTGTGTGCACCTGTGCATGCACTGTCCCTGCGAGTATGCACGTTAGTGCATATACACTCACGTATGTGTCTTTTCATATGTGTGTGGAAGCATTTATGTTCATGTGCATGCACATGTGTGCAGTTTTAAATGTATTACTGTACGTGAAAATATGCCTGCATCTGTGCATGCAGGCACATGGCTAAAGTTGTTTATACTCATTTTTGGCAGTAGATGTGTGTGCATGGATGTGGGCACCCGCGTGTGTGCATGGACATGTGTGTGCACACATGTATGCACAGATGCATGAACATGTGTGTGCATGCAAGTGTGCATTGGTGCACGCACATGCATAGTCAGACATGCAGATGTGCAAACATGCATGATTGCACATGCATGTACAGACATGTGAGCACTCAAGTGTGTGCATTCATGTACAGGGCTCTACGTTGTCAAAAATTGTTCGGAGAGAGCTGTCCCATTGATTATCTGTTTGGGTCGACAGGAGATGTTTTTGGTACGCTTGAAAATGATGTAGGATCGCCCCAAAAATTTTGCAGTGGCCATACTGAAAAAG
Organism: Nereis procera; assembly: GCA_032360585.1. Lineage (NCBI taxonomy): Eukaryota > Metazoa > Annelida > Polychaeta > Phyllodocida > Nereididae > Nereis > Nereis procera. The sequence continues at coordinate 10,429 of JAUOBU010370997.1, read as the reverse complement.
TTGTGATTGATAGCCATGTTTTTGGGTTGTAGACGCCAAAAAATTGTCCGTCTACAGCCAAACTTTTTAGTACAAAATGGATAAGATTAAAACAGTCTTATATGTTCGCCCAAATCTCTTTTTAATAGCGAGACTATCATTAATTATTCATTCGCAAGTCATCTTTGCTGATCCCCAGAGAATTGTAAGCTCACCACCTTTGAAAATGACCCCCCCCCCAAAAAAAAGGCCGGCATATGCATGGGCAGGCACCAGCACCGTCGGGGAAGACCCCGGCACTGACTGGGCAGACACAAACACAGGCTGGGAAGACACCAACACTGTATGCTCGGACACCAGCACAGGCAAGGAAGACACTATCACAGGCTGTGGATACACCAGCACAGGCTGGGCAGACACCAACACTGGCAGGGCAGACACCATCACAGGATGAGACGACAACAGCACAGTCTTGGCAGACACCGGCACAGGCTTAGAAGACACAAGCACAGTCTGGGCAGACACCGGCACAGGCTGGGCAGACACCAACACTGGATGGGAAGACACCAGCACAGTCTGTGAAGACTCACACACTGGCTGGGCAGACACCACCACTGGCAGGGAATACACCGGCACGGGCTGTGCAGACACCAACACCCCCAGCACAGGCTGGGAAGACACCAGCACAGGCTTGTCAGACACCAGCACAGGCTGGGAAGACACAAGCACAGGCTGGGGGGGGGACACCAGCACAGGCTGGGGAGACACCAGCACAGGCTGGGCAGACACCAACACTGGCATGGCAGACACCCGCAACGGCAGTGAAGACAACTGCACTTGCTGGGAAGACACCAGCACAGGCTGGGAAGACACGGACACTGGCTTGGCAGACAAGAGCACAGGCTGGGAAGACACCAACACAGGCTGGGAAGACACCAGCACAGGCTTGCAAGACACCAACACTGGCTGATCAGACACAAGCACAGGCGCGGAAGACACAAGCGCAGGCTGTGTCTACCCAAGCACAGGATGGGAAGACCCCACCACTGGCAGGGCAGACACCTTCACAGGATGAGAGGACGACAGCACAGTCTTGGCAGACACCGGCAGAGGCTTAGAAGACACAAGCACAGTCTGGCCAGACACAGGCACAGGCTGGGCAGACAAAAAAAAAGGATGGGAAGACACCAGCACAGTCTGTGAAGACTCACACACTGGCTGGGCAGACACCAACACTGGCAGGGAATACACAGGCACGGGCTGTGCAGACACCAACACCCCCAGCACAGGCGGGGAATACACAAACACTGGCTTGTCAGACACTAGCACAGACTGGGAAGACACAAGCACAGGCTGGGGTGGACACAAGCACAGTCTGGGGAGACACCAGCACAGGCTGTGCAGACACCAACACTGGCATGGCAGACACCCGCAACGGCAGTGAAGACAAGTGCACTTGCTGGGAAGACACCAGCACAGGCTGGGGAGACAACAGCACAGGCTTGCAAGACACCAACACTGGCTGATCAGACACAATCACAGGCGCGGAAGACACGAGCACAGGCTGTGTATACACAAGCACAGGATGGGCAGACCCCACCACTGCCAGGGCCGACACCTGGATTGGCAGGTCAGACATTCGCACAGGCTGTGAAGACACGAGCACATGCTTGCAAGATATCCAATCGGTCTGCTCAGACATCCTCGCATGCTGCGAAGACAACAGCACAGTCTGGGCAGACACCAGCACAGGCTGGGAAGACACAGGCACGGGCTGGGGAGACACCAACACCAACCGCACATGCTGGTGAGACACCAACACTGTCTTGTCAGACAAGAGCACAGGCTGCGAAGACACCCGCACAGGCTGGGAAGACACCGTCACAGGCGGGCAAGACACCAGCACTGGCTGGGAACACAACAGCACAGTTTGCGCAGACTCACACACTGGCTGGGCGGACACCACCACTGGCTTCGACAGGTCACGCCCCCCCCCCCTCCCCCCCCCCCCTCTCCCTGCCAAGCGAAATTTGATTTCGGTCCTCACCAAGCCCATTCCCTACCATCCCCCCCTTCGCGAGTCGTACATGATCGTTGAAGGTCACTATTGATTTGTTCTCACAAACAATGTTATTAACGAAAAATTCAAGATGGACGCTTGTTTTGTCTCTCAAACACACGGTAACTTTCTTATAATTTCGAAGGGTTAGTCGTTGTTTAACCGCCATTTTATCTGTGATATTTAGAGACAAGTGTATTCGCGTTCGTCAACAACCACAGTCAAACCAGAACCCGTCTTCGCGAGGTACAAGGTAAACGCTTACCCTAGTCACACTCTTCCCGATCCTTCTACGTCTGTAGTGATTGTTTTGTCTTTTGTTTTTGCAAAGAATATCAAGATGGACGTTCGTATCCCCTCTACTCCATAGTCGCCAGTTGTGATCGATACGAATTGTGAAGTCTCTTCGCTGGTTAATACCCATTTTATCATATACTTAGGCGGTAAGCGTCTTCGCCGACAGGCGAGCGGGTTGTGCGAATCGTTCACAGACGTCCCATTTATTCGCCGTCGGGGATGTGTGCGTCGCAACGTAGAGCCCAGATATATGCACACACCTGTACAGGATCATGTGGGCATACATGTTTCCATATGTGTGTGAATCTGTGTATGGACAGGCATGTGCATGCATGTATGCTCCTGTGTATACGAACATATGTGCATGGATGCAAGCAGGCAAGATCAGGTGCACGGGTGTATTCTCATGTGCACCCATGAATGTGTGCACATGAGGGGATGAACAAGTGTGTGATGGTTCACGGATGCACGCATGGCTGCACATGTCTGGGCAGATATGAGTGCATGTGTGCATGCATGTTCATGCTCGAAGGAAATAGTGTCTGCGTGTGAGTGTGTAGGTGTGTGTGTGTGTGTATCGCCAAGAGCGTGCCTGAAAATGTGATTCTCTATTAGTTTGTTCAGAAGACGACCCTTTCTTCCTGTGCATGAAATAATGCCAGACAGTAACAGATCAGGGTATGACATAACCCGTCACCGAAATAGACCAAGCCCTCCAGTCAAGCGGGGTCGAGTACTAATGAGATCCATCCCTACCATCTTGCGTAAATCGAGTATTGCAAAGTATAGTCACATTCCTTTTTGGACAGTAGATAAATAGGCCTCTACTGCTCCCAATTGATCATTTATGATACCACACTTTTAGGATAAGCAGGAATCATCATGTTGTCCCTCTAACTAAGGGTGTGGGTTCCAATGTTCATTAAGATAGGGGCATTAGTTGAAGATCTACATACGTATTAAATGTTTTATCCACAACTGTATAAAACTTGTAAGCATGGACGGACAAGCGAGCGGCGGGACACTCGGACACCATGACCACCCGCAGGAATACATAGTCTCTCTCGCCTCTCCTTCCCACACAAAATTGAATAATAATGACCACAGGAGTCTCATGGTCAAGTGCTAGTCCATGCGCGAGTTGCAGATTAGGTCAATCCAACTACAAATTGACTGAGGCGGGGACTCACTAGAGATGTCTCCCCCGTATGATCAAAAGATCTAAAGCGGAGAATACGCCCTTGCACCCCTACCCATTATGCATAGTCTTTATATGAAAGAACAAGAGCACCAATAAAAGCTCAACTGATAATTTCCCATTCTACAGATGCATATCTGTGGCGATAGGCATGGTTGAGGTGGTGGTGGAGACTGAACTGAGCTGAGCTGCTGTATGTGCCACTTCAATGCACTGTGCTGTGCTGCTGCACTGTGCAACACTTCCCTGCAGTGTGCTGCATTGTGCTATGCTGTGCTGCAGTGCATTGCGCTGTGCTGTTTTGCAGTGTGCGGCACTGTACAGCAGTGTGATGTGCTGTAGTGTAATGCAGTGTGCTGTGCTATACTGCATTGTGCTGTGCTGTACTGCAGTGTGCTGTGCTGTGCTGCAGTATGCTGTGCTGTGCTGCAGTGTGCTGTGCTGCAATTCAGTGTGCTGCAGTATGCTGCTCTGTACTGCAGTGTGCTGTGTTGTGCTGCACTGTATTGCAGTGTGCTGCACTGCGCTGTGCTGTACTTCACTGTGATGTGCTGTCAAACAGTATGTTGGGTTGCAGAGTGCTGTGCTGCACTGTATCACAATGTGCGGTGCTGCGCCATGCTGCAGTGCACCGCATTGTGCTGGGCTGCAGTGCAATGCAGTGTGCTGTTCTGCAGTGTGCTGCACTGTGCTGTGCTGTGCTGCAGTCTGCTGTGCTGCACTGTATTGCAATATGTTGTGCTGCACTATGCTGCATTGTGCTGTGCTGTTCTGCATTGTGCTGTGATGTGCCGTGCTGCAGTGCATTGCAGTGTGCTGCACTGAGTCACAATGTGCTTTGCTGTAGTCTGCTGCACTGTGCTGCAGTGTAGTGCACTGTTCACCATGCTTTGCTTTGCTTTGCGGTGCTGTGTTGCACTGTGATGTACTGCACTGCACCGTGCTTCTCTTTGCTGTACTTCATAGCATACATCTTCATTTTTACGCGAGACATTGTCAAAGCACAGCATGACATACAAAGGAGTCTGCATTTGAAAGATGAAGCCTGTAGCACCAACACCCGGGACACACTTTTCAAGGTCAATGCCCCCGTTGACCTCGAAAATCAGGTCACATGGACCACAAACTAATCAATTCGTCAAACCCTCCCTAATTGTCAAAATACATGACCATGCGCACCTAACCATTTGGCATAGTCTTCATTTAAAAAAGCAAGGCTGTAGCACCAATACGAGGGGCACGGTTTTCAAGGTCAAGGCCACGTTGGCCCTTGAAAATGAGGTTGCATGGACCCAAACGTAAGCAGTTTTACAGACCCTCCCAAGGTGTGTGCCTACCATGTTTCAACAAAATCGGACGATTAGTTTAGGGTCAATCTTGACCAAAAAGTTGGCTTTTTTGTTTGACCCTTTGAGATCTGGGCACCTTTAAAATGAGGTCAAATGGACCGAAATGTCATCCGTTTGTCAGACTATACAAAGTTTTATCCCTACGCATTTTGATCAAAATTTGACAATTACTTTTGGGTGATTCGTGCCCCCAAGTTTTGTGACAGACAGACGGAGGGACAGACAGACACACGGACAGACGGAAAGTACGAAATCAATATGTTCCACCATCAGAGATGGGGGAGACATAATAAGTAAGACGAATCGACGTCATGTAAATTAAGAGAAACCTACGTAGCATTCTTCTTGGAGCTGCTCGGCGCCTGTATGTCGGGTAAGGCATCGTCGGGAGTCGATTCGGTTGGTTCGCTAGAGGGTGCCGCGGGGTGATCTTGCTCATTGCCGCCTGCCCGGTCGGGTCCATTGCATCCGCTGGTGGAAGGCACTGCGTTGTCCGTGGCAGATAGAGCTGTTCTGGCAATGCCACTCACTTGCTGTAAATAGACAAATGTTATTCAAAATAAGTGCATGTTAGAGGAGCCAGCTGTCCGGAAATGGTTACTACGACAGACATGCAATGTGTAACCCAACCAAGAGACCAAGAATTGCCGTGGCGGGCATCCAAGATTCGAATCTACAGTCAACCATAAATGACCAAATGTGCAGCATATAATTGCTACTCTTGCATAACACACGTCTTGGTGAGTGGGTATCGCAATCCTAACTGGTCAATTCTCGTAGACAAAGAAGGCTGCCTTGCGGAGGAGACATGTACAGTCTCCGGGTACGATCAGATGAATCATCACACACACATGAGTAGAAGCTCAGAGAGGAGTGTGTGCCGACCTCCGCTGAGTCGGAGCTAATCTCGACAAACACTCGTCATGTATAATTGATCTTGGCAAAGTTCCCTCCTCTACGCGTAATGCAAGATGAACACCTGTTCAGAAATAAAGATGGAGGTATGGCAAGTGTATAAATTATGTCTTCCAGATATAACTTGATTATTCATATTTCAAAGATCTCTCCCATGTTCCCAACTCCACCTTGATGTCAAATATATTAGTGTCCTGTGAGGGTGGAGCCAGTTGATCGACCGCAGACAATTGATTAGATAGGTATGGGCTTTATCCAATTGATTCATCTCGGATTCAACTTAGACGTCTTAAACGCGCGTTCCATTGGTTAGTAATCGTCGATAACGAACACTTTATGGGCTGAGATTCATATAGTCGACTGATTAAGTACGACTTTTAGCGATAAGAATGATTCAAAGAAGCCCACGGACAGAATCTAACCTTCTGAAACATGGCACACCAGACCTTGTCCATTAGATGAGACTTTGGTTCACACGGCTCGAGTCGGGTTACTCTGTCGTACAAACAGAACCAATGTGTTATGTTCACGGAATAGATTCGGACAGGTTCGGCTCGGTCGTACGCGGGCCGCGACTGTATAACAGCCGATATCGACGCCGTATTGCAAAGTATTCCTATGGGAATGAATGGTATTCGCCACCTTGTTTAGTGGGACAGGTGACCATTGCCATTTCGCATCGTTTAGCAAAGTCGCCCTGACTTGCCAGTTGTGGTGGCCAATTTCGGGATGACTATAATGAGACGCCCAGAGACTAGGTCAACAATCAATAATAATGAAAAATGACCCCCTAATGGAAGCTAGTCATGACCTTAATATTGATGCTGTCCTGGAAGGGAGATTTATGCACATTTTGAGAACACACATACATGCCTGCCGGATCAATTTTACACATGCAAGTGAACATGTGCGTCTCCACGCTTGGGCATATATATATGTATGCACATGGACGTTAGAGCAATCAAATGTCTGTGCCTCTATCTTGGTGAATGAGTGAGACTGTGTGTCGGGGAGTGTGTGCACGTCTCTGTCTTCGCGGGACAGTCCAACCATCGACGTTCAACAATACTCACTTAGCAAGGGGGCGGAACTACGTTCTCAACTCAAAGAGTGTGGTCATCCCACCCCAGCCAGCAATCTTTCTAGTTTGATCCGAAAGACTTGTTTATAATTTGGTGCTTTAAAGCGGAGATGCAGTGTAAAGTCATTTGCCCCCTTATCAGCGCCCAAAAAGGACTCATTTCCAAAGAGAGTATAACGTATATCATTCAAAACATCAAAAGTCAAACGGACAGAGTCGAGACGAGGCCATGAAGCATGTCGATGATATTTACGCTACTGATACTGGCCATACATTCTGCGGCAGAAGGGACAAATACTGTACCAAATTGTGCAGTGTATCCAATTGCCAGTTAGGACGGACTGTCACACGCCTAGATGTCCCTTATTGTACCCCAACGACGTATGGCACGTTAACTTGTCCGGCAAAACTAGATGAATGTCTTCGTCCGAGGACGATCGCATTCTTACGGAGAATATTAGCAGAGATGGTTACGGCACGTTCGGTGTGTGCACGACGGGCGGCAGTGCGTTCACATTTGGGTCATAAATACATACTGGTATGGCGGTTGGACTGGGCTTCATAACCTGACATTAGAATACTCACATTTCGTCCTGCTCTTTTCGGTGCCCGAACGATATGTGATTCGAGGAAGCCGAAAAGGGATACGACTCGAGCCTCGCGCTCAGTTAAGACCCTCAGGGTTGCCCCAGACGGCAAGACTCTTGTGCATTTGGATAGGGTTGTCCGTGTTGTGGCGTACCATCTCTTGAAATCGCTTACTGGAAACAAGCAAGAATACATCTGTTTAGCCACACACCTAATACAAGGATGCAAGAGGATTATAAAGAATTCTGACTGTCATCTGAAAAGACAAATGTCGAGGAGGGTGAGTGTGGGTGACTGAACGGTCATGTGTCTTCATGTAGCTCTATCTTCCGATTAGACGCGGCCGGCGCATGAGCAAACTGTCAGGGGGCGCGGCAAATCAGACGACATTAAGTGTAAAGTGTGTCCTTCGGAAAGCATCAAATAGCGCGCTTGAACAGACGTTTAAAGACCTGTTCTCGCCGAAATACAAACGCAATATTACCGGATAGGAAACAGTCATCCTTTCTACTTGCGATATATTTCTTTCTTTGACTCAGATGGTCGATATGGGAGTATTATTTGGAGGCATTTGTAATCAATTGGATGCGCCACATTCCAAAGCGCGAAATCAACCGTAGCATAGGAAATGTTCGGCTGTTTACGCGTCACTCTGAGAAGAAGGTTCTGGTATCTTCGGTCATCCTAGGGTCGACACGATCACCGCTCGCGCTTGTGATCTATCATTATGCCAGCATTGATCATTAGAGAACCACAAATATGGTTTGGCGAACATTTTTAGGATGATGGAGATGTGGACAGGTACCATGTCACTGACGGGTCGTTTCTCGGATTATATCGGTGATGCTTTATTCTGCATGGAGTCGGCAATGACTTTGTCGTGGATCGCATAATGGCACCTTGTCTCAGACATGTATGGGTTTTTCAAAGCTTACCGCTCACCTTTTAACGTTAGTGTCAGGTCGGAAGTAAGGTTCGCGTCGAGTCGAACAGGCGCATCTCATCGGCAGAATACGCTACGAGATGGTACATTGGTAGGCATGCTCAGTTGAATTCGTCGTCTTGAAGGGGAATTCATGTGTGTGCATGTCGTGAGGTACGTACGCATAGTGGACATGATGTGTGAATAGATGTGTCTGGAGCTATGTCCATGCATGTGCGTTGTATTTGACATGTATGTCCGAATGGGATTGGGCACATGTTGCGAGCGTGGCACATAGAGGGAAATGCAGATTTGCGGGTGAATACAGAGATGCGCAATCGTATCCTTGACGGGAGATTAAAAGGGTTAAAAAATTTGTCTCATAAGTGTATTGCATTCCCCATAAAATGTATGTCCTTCCCTGTAAAAAGTATTTGTCTCCCTCAACTTACGAATTGTTTCCCTCCAAATTGTTTTGTCTCCCCTCCAAATAGAATTCCGTTCAATCAATATATTAATTCTTTCGAAAAATATGGTGAGATCTACTCGTGTACATTCAAGACTTTATCCCAGTAGAGAGTGGTATCCCACTGAGTGGACAGCAGAGCATCAACTTATACGATTGATCAGTGTTTGTGCCCTTCTTGACTCTTGGGGCAGACCGGGAATAATCTTAGCAGCTCAATGGACAATTGTTGCATCTTATTTGATCCTTCGATGTAATGCTGACTTACTAGACGTTATCATACACCAATGTACAGTCCTACACTTACACAACAACCCCTCTGGAACACCACCCATCACGTTGGGACTGGAGGTGGATGAGGCGGTGCTTGTTGAATGGGCACGGGACGCCCTTGATTGGGGGCCGGGTGAGTGTGGACTGGATGTTGATGATTGGGGGTTGGGTGTGTGTGGGCTGATTGAGGACTTGGTGAATGTGGACTGGATGGGATAGGTGAGTGGGGACTGCATGTTGCTAAGTGTGTACTGGATGATTGCAAACTGGATAGGATAAGTAAGGAAGTCGTGATTTGGTACTGGAAGGGATGAGTAGGGGCGGGGTGGGTGGGTATGTTTGGGTCTGTGCGACTAAAGACTGGACGGCTTTTTATTGTGGGCTTGCAGAGTGGCGAATGGATGATATGCTTGTCTAATGGGTGAGTGGGTAGGAGTGTGGAAGGTGGCGGTGTGTGTGTTGGATGAGTGCGAACAGGATGGGTATGGGTGATTGGGGACGGGATGGGTTTAATCGGGCTGGTTGTGCGGGGGATGGATTGGGATAATTGGGGACGGGGTGAGATGAATGGGGTACGAATTGGAATGAGTGGGTACTGGATTGGGTGAGTGGGCCTGGTTGAGTGTGGGCGGGTTGAGTGGAGACTGGATGGGGTGAGTGGGGGCTGTTTTGGTATGAGTGGGGACTGGATTGTGTGAGTGGGTATGGGTGACTGTGGTATGGGTGAGTGGTGACTGGGTGGGTTGATTGCGGGAAGGGTTTGGGGGTGGGGGTGAGTGGAGAATGGAAGAGGTCGATTGGTGTGAGTCTTGGCTGGGTAATTGAGGGCTGAGGGGGGAATGCATGATTGTGGCCTGGATGGGGTGTGCGGGGCATGGGTGTGTGGGTGTGCTTTTGGGATGTATTGGGTTGAGTGTGGACTGGATGATGTGAGTGTGGCTGGGTGAGTGGGGATGGATGGGGTGAGTGAGGCTGGATGGCGCTGAGTGGGAACTGGTTGAGTGGGGGTTGAGTGGGGACTGGCTTGCGTGAGTGCATACGGGATGGGCTATGTGGGTGCTGGGTGGGGGTGAGTGGGGGCTGGGTGAGTGTGGGACGATTGATTGATGACGGATTGGGGGTAGTGGGGACTGTGTGTGGTGAGTGGGGGCTGTATTGGGCCGAGTGTGGACTGGGTGGGGTGAGTTAGTGGGTGCTGGCTGAGGGTGGACTGTATGGGTTGTGTGTGGAATGGATGGGCGAGTGGGGGCTGGATTGTGGTGAGGGTAGTGTGATGTGGGTGGTGTGATGTGGGTGGTGTGA